>CAJHZI010000815.1:160000-393750 GCA_905160935.1 Enchytraeus crypticus | reverse complement strand
GAGAGAGAGAAAGAGAGAGAGAGAGAGAAAGAGAGAGAGAGAGAGAGAGTTATCTGTTGAATCTCTCAACAAATTAACGCGATTAATAAATTAAATCAAGTTCAGCAATGGCTAGCCAGGGAGGTTAACCCATGATCTTGTAATGCGTACCCAGTCTATGTATTTCTATGTTTAAAGTGTGATATTATTATACGGCGAAAACCAACAATAATTCTCTAATATTAAAGTTATTATCTTTGTAAGATTAATACGTTTCTGGACTATGTGAAATAATTCATTAACCATTTTCAGTTATGCATCCAAGCTTTTATTTTTAAACCTTGGCCTGGAAGTTAAAGTTTCTCAAATTTCGCCTTTGACTCGGCTCGAAGAAAATATTACTAGAACAATCTAATTCATATAAAATTCTCCGTGCTGTGTCCGGAAAATTGATGAATAGATCAAGCGTTAATTGCAGGAGTCGTAAAAGACGACTAAGCCAAAATATAGGAAGGCAACGAGAATCCACATCAGAAGTCAGATTTTTCCTAAGCTATTGCCTAAGCTCATTTCCAATTTAATGTGAAAGTTTAAATATTTTAAAACACTAGCTACTTCCGTCAAGACTGAAGTGCTCTTTATATAGTGGAATATTGCGTAGATAAACTACATACAAACTACCAGATCACATATAGGACACATTCCAAGGGGGGAAGGTCTATTAAAAGAGGTCATAGAAGGTAGAATGGAAGGAAAAAGATTCAGGGGCAGGCCGAGATTAGGTAAGTTAGATGATTTAACTACAGACCCACTCATATGTGGAAATGAAGAGGAAGGCGGAAGATAGAGAAGAGTGGAGGCGTTATGTACCATGGACCTGCCAGTAGGCAGTGCACTAAGATAGAGAGAGAGAAACTACATATAAGTTCGCATCTTGAAAATTTAAACATTAAACTTTCTCAATTCAGTTGTGTGGATAGCGGCTTCTTATATGGTATGCATAGATAGAATGGATTAATTACTGGGTTCTTAGGTAACGCCGTAAAGCCAATGTTAACGTCAGTTTCATCTGTCGAAAGCAATATCAGTGACGGGCCAGCTCAGGATTTGATCCCCTCACATACTAATCCGCGATCGGATTTCTTACCGACAACGCCACTGACTTCAGCCAATGGCGATGCCGTTCGCCACTGGCAGACCTTAGACCTACCAGATCGCGGAATCAAGTAGGCTAATGTATCATAATTCTAAAAGACTTATATTATATATACAGTATATTATATATATATTATATATATATATACATGTATATATATACAGCATATATATATATATATATATATATATATATATATATATAATATGTACAATTGTACATGTTACTTTGCGAAATTGTTTTGTAAGATGGTAGCGACGATTGTTGTTATAAACTTACTATTAGCTGAGCCTGAACGGAAGGCGTTAGCAGATGCCGAACTGTTGAGTCACCGCACCATCAGTAAATGAGAGGAAGATCCTTGAGAAACTGTGAGATAACTATTAGTGTATGAAGTCAAGATCAGTGATGAGTGATGCACGGAGTTCAACTATTAAGAACCTACGACGCTGTGTAGAGACTTGTTGCTGCATGCTGTGGTTATTAAGCAACTGCTGGTGGCCTAGTTGCTAGCAAGCATGTCTGATATCAAACTGGCCAACGGTTCGAAACTAAGCTGGACCGAATCTAGCAACTACAATTGATGTACGAAATTAATATTGTGGTTTAAAAAGAAAGAGAAAGAGGTAGAATAGATAATAACTAATAGTATTAAAGGTTGATATTAATTGAGGCTTAGTTGATTTGGATTTGGCTTCGCTAGTCAGTGGTGTTGGTTAGCGGATCGGCACGCAAGGCATGGTTGTCAGTTCGAATAATGGTTGTGCTTCGCGTGTTCCTCCTTTGTAACTAAGTTTGCACTTGAAAAATAGAATAAATAAAGAAATTTCTAAACACTATGTTTTCTTTTTAATCTTTACAGATAGTGTCTCTTTATATTAACTCTTTAAGAGCTGATTTCGTACTATAAATAATAATATTATTATTATTAATATTGCTATTAATAATGTATCGTAATATGTCTATTAATATGTTTGTGTGTTGATTCATGATAAAAATTTATAAACACAGTTCTCTCTCTATTAATAATTTTACTAAAATTAACAATAATACTAATATTATTATTACTTTTTTATTTTTTAATGCCCTGGGCTTGGTTTTAGTTTTTAATTTGGTTTTATAGTCACTTAACTCCACAAAGTAGCTACATTGTGGAGTTAAGTGACTATAAAACTAAATTAGAAAAATATTGTTTCTTTATCATGTAACTAACAATGCCACAGCTTTCATTTAGTTTGTTGTGTTTTATTTAAATTAGTTATTTTGTTATATACGAAAAAGCTGATTCTGTTTGAAGCTTGACTCGTCAGTACAGTCGTATAAACTGTATAGTAGTAAAGTCGCTGAGTCATTCAATGACATTCATATTCTCAAAGTTCACTTTCGTTAACACGCTGAGCTGATATTATTCCCATTTCCATTTTAACTGAATATTAATTGTTTTTTTGCAACATCTTATACCTTACTTACCGGATGGCGATAAACATATATAATATAAATGAAGTTTTGTAGTATTCCAAAATAATACAGTAACTTACTGTTACCTTTATCTTTGTGACGATAGCTCTAGTGTGTCGAGTCGTCTTAAAGAAGCTTTGTGCTTCTGAACCGTAACGTTAAAACACACTACAACCCTACCACCTACCGGATGGCGTTTCAATACGTAATTTTGATGGAATCGCTTTCGTAAATTATTTTGTGCTCAGTGTGTCACTGTGCTTCTAGAAAGCGTAAACAGCCTTGTCTAAATCTGATACAGAAAGATAGGAGTTTTTCACGCAGCGTTTACAATTCAATCTCGTTTGATTTAAAAAGATAATGTTTAATGATAATGTCAATGAAAAAAATGAAATAAAGGTAATGAAATAAGGCGCATTTCTATAGGGCACATTTTTGCAGATTGGTCTGGGTGAATTGATCTGTAGTGATGTGTGCTGTGAGGACGTCCCTTATATCATCCTTGGATGAGGAAACGGAAACTAAACCTTTATTATTATTATTATTATTATTATTATCCATTAGACCTGTTTTTAGAGTGTCAGATGACCTCATAAGACGTTAAATTTTCCACGAAGGAGGCGAACTTAACCTACTTCCATTTTTATTTCCTACTTTTTAAATTAAAAATAGTAATCATTATTTTTTAATTTTATTTCCAAATAATTGCTGAATATTTAAGTGCTAATCTTTTGCCTTTATTACCGCTTCACACATGCAAGCAATTTTGTAATGTACCATTCCATCTGTGTCTGACTTCTAATTCTTTGTCTTGTGATAAATTGATTAAATGAAATTAACTCCTGTATTCTTTCCCAAGCCGAACCGATAATTAGGGAGTGAAACATCGAGTACAACATGTGATATAAAAAGCGCCATCACCGATGAATGTCATCACGGATGAACTTCGATAATTTTAAGATCTTAATTTTATTTTCATCTTATTTAAGATTTTGGACTCTTTGAGGCTGCATTCAGTAATAAGATAATACACTATCTTTTTCATTAATCATATAAGGCGAGTTTAGCTAATATATGAACATAAAATTATAAATTGTTATGATAAATTATAAAAGTGTAGTTGCTCAAACACAATTTTAATATAAATAAATAATCATCATCTTCCTACCTTGAATCCCAGTTTAGCTATTGGATCGGGATATGAATAGACCTTCTCCAATCCTCACTGCCCCACACTGTATCATCAGTCAATCCACTATAAACTTTTGCAATGGTTTTAGAAAATAATATTAATAAGTAATGATAATAATAGTAATAATAACTAATAGTAACCATAATAATAATAATAATAATGATAATTATGATATAAAAAATAATAATAGTGCCCTGGTGCGATGATAAAGGTGCCGTATGGGACGTCAAGGTCATTGACACTATGGTAAACTCTTACCTGAATACAACTTCAGTCACTGCCGGTGGAGCTGCTGAACTAGCCGCCTCTAAGAAAATGGATAAATACCTAGATCTGTCGAAGTTGTAGTTGTATGCCTAGTTGTTCCGGTGACCATTGAAACCATGGACCCCATGAATCCCGATGGAGTTGACTTCATTTATGTCACAGGCTGACTAGACTTATTGCAGAGCAAACTGGAGATAAGCGAGAGACCTCTTTTCTTTGGCAAAGTCTGCTTCAGCAATTCCTTTAAGCCGCTAGATGACCTTGAGTAGTCGAGTGGCGATTCAGCACATATTGCTCGATTCTTTTTTATCAAACCTCGGTTTCTTTACAATCGGGATAAAAAATAATAATAATAACCTCCAACAATTTCAATAACGATGTCACGACTGATGTCCGGTCTTCGATTGCATATTCTTGAAAGGTTGTTATTAATCCTTTTCATGGTTAATCATATTTATTTATGTATTTATTTATTTATTCATCACATAAAACATTAAAAACGCTGATAAAGATGTGAAACGTGGACATTGAAGAAAGAAGATATCAGAAAACTAGAGGCATTGGAAATGTAGTTATGAAGAAGGATGAAAAAGATTAGTTGGACTGACAAAATTACAAATGAAGAAGTTATTGAAAGACTCGGTACAGATTGACAGCTAATAAATGCGATAAGAAATAGAAAGAAAGGTTGGATAGGATATATTATAAGGGGGATGGTTTGCTAAAGAATGTAATAGAAGGAAGAATGCAAGGGAAAGAGTTAGAGGAAGACCAAGACATGAGATGCTGGATGATCTGATAACAAATTCATATACAGCAATGAAAAGGAAGGCTGAGCATAGAATTTGATGTAAGAGTTATATGCCATGGACGTGCAGTTAGGCAGTGCATTAGAAGAAGATAAAATAAGCCATTCGGAGTATGATATTAGGACTACATGTAAAATTCTAACTAGAACTTGTTATCTCTAGTATTACAGCTTTACAGAAGTAGGATGTAAAACCATGCGTAAATAATTAACAATACGTAATATCACTTAAGCATACTCAGCTTTTATGAGTAACGTTATGATGACAATATAGTGATGTCATGATGACACAATAGTGACGTCATGGTGACACTATAGTGACGTCATGATGTCACTTATTACCCCGAGAATTTAATATCGTAACACATTCTAGTGAAAGAGTTTATGTAATAATGTGTAATTCAGTGTGAAAATAGTTTAGATCTTAGGGCTTTTAATGTAGCCTTTTACGACACTTGAAGTCACGGTTGATCTATTCTTCAGCAACCCGGACACAACACGGGTAATTGTTGAAAAATAATATATAAAAGATCACGACTATTAATGCCGTAACGCTGGAGTGAGGATACAGATACGGGCAAATTCTCTCTCTCTCTCATAAGTCATAATATGGTAAATATGAGCTTAAGATTCTCAGAATTTCACTTTGACAAATCCTTTAGCTAGGAAGGCATTCCAAATACAGAAAGTTAAGTGCTATAAAAAAGTGCAAGGAAAGTGTCTCTAAAGTTGTAATTAATGTATTTTATGGATTAGAGAAACCTATATTTTGAATTAAATATTTTGAGTAAATGCTGTAGAATCAATGGTAATTTACTTACAGCATATAACGTTGCATAAAGATTGAAACATTGAGATAGAGAGATTGAAAATTCAATCTCTAACTTTAAATTTAAGTTTAAGGATTGACGTATCTTATAATTGCTAAAGATATCAAAATTGTACATGATTGCTGCGATTAGTAATATTCGTTCCTCTAACTTTCACTCTAACTCACTCTTTTTCTAGTTTTCTACTTCAAGGCACATCCGATTTACACATTTCTATCAGCATTATTATAGAAATGGATAGCTGTACTTGAAAAGGGAATTCGTAAACAAACCAACAAGTTTATCCTATTACAAGAAAAAAGTTCTATTTAACCGAAGTATGCAGCCTTAAGCTTGGGAAGATTTATTACTTTTAAAGTATTTTTCGTATTCCTTCTTCATTTGCAGCCTAGTAACTTCTTACGATACGCAATACACGCTTGGTCTATTCTTCAATACCGATAACACTGCATGAAATTGTTTCCTTTAGATAGACTGGATGATATAACGAAATCAAACATGTTGAAAATTTTACAAAATGTAGCATACGCTGTAGATGAAAAAGGTGAAGGTTTTGTAACACAGAAAAACATTTTCACTAAAGTTAATTGACGCGAAGCAGTTCGGTTGGCCAAAAAGCTCAACATTGTTAGATCTCAAGCACTGCACGATTGTTCTGCAATCAACTATACAGACCCCGCACACACTGTACTCTAATTACCGCATGGCATTAGTAGATGAAATGTTTACATTAATTTCTTAATTTATTTAAGTTTCTGAATTATTTCATTCACTTGGATCTCAATTAATTATTTTCGTTTCATAGTAATACACTATATTAATTTATAAAAGAAAAAATTCGACTGTTAGGAATGTACATGTAGGCCTAATATAACAAAGCATAACAAACACTGGGTCAAAAAGCACAATTGCTTGTTTGAGACCCACGCAAAAATGCTTAAAAACTTACCTACACAACTAGCATAGCATAACATAATTAACATATTTACAACATAACATATTACTAACTAACTAATAGTACTAACATATTTCAATATACAACAGAACTAGGCGTACATAGGCCTATTTTCCAAACTACGAAAATTAAATATCACGATTATCAGATCATTTGATATTAACATAATGCTTACTGATAACTATTTAGATATCGAAACAAGAAGCTCAGATAAGAAAAGACGAGGGAGAGAAAATTAAAGAAATAAGGAGAGAAAGCAAGTGCGTTAGAAAGATAGAGTAAACGATCAAGTGAGGGCACGTGAGATTTCAGTTTTTCTCTTCTTTTATCGAATAAACTACGCAGGCCGCATTCCAGACTTGCTGCACTATGGAGAAGAAACGCCCACCTCTGTAGGAGTCTACAAGTTTGTTTTCTATAAACATGTCTGCATGCTTAAATATAAGTATACAGAGAATAGCGTAGCGACTATACTATATTTATGAGTATTTCAACTCTCACTGATGTTCTGATATTGGAAGGACCAAAGTGTTTTTGGAACAATTTTCGAGCTCTCTTAACAGAAGTCAATTGACTAGCTGGTTGCATGACATTCCTCAGATTTCAAAAGTTTTCAAAATTATGTAAGTGTAGGCCTGTAGGGGCAATAAGATTATAAGATCAAACAGTTGAAATTGAATGAAAGACTTTCTATCATAATTGAGTTGTGAATTATGAATGAATTATAACTAGGGCTCATACTGTATGTACAAGTATTTAATGACTTAGATTAAAAGCACATATACTGGCGTCAATGGCATATCAGTTAGGTTGCTTTTTGTTATTGATGTGTTACATTACAGAAATAATCTGATACTTAAATTATCATGCATACACCTGCTTGGAATATGCTGTTAGACATTGTAATGCATCTCTAGAAAAGAAAGAAAATATAGCGAGAGAAAGAGAGAGAGAGGGGGAGGGGAGAGAAAGATAGAGCCAAATACTGGGGAGATCTAGAGATAAAAGTTAAAGATAGAGAAGGACAGAGAGTAAGAGTTTAAGAGTGATGATGAGTTTAAATTTAGATACCTACGATTTTAGAAAATTCTGAGATTTGAATGATCTGGATGTATTACCCACAGCTTACTATCATTTGAGAGGGCAACGGAATTATTGCAGCATTTAAGCTTTAGTTGGTGGAGCTCACAATTCCTTTTATTCCTATTATTAATCCTATTAGATTTGATGGCTGCATACTAAGCGTAACTGGTTCGATTAATTAGTAACTTACCGCTGATCTTATGAAGCGAAGATCAGAGCGATATCGTCGCTTTTACCCAATATTATAAACGGAAAGATATTCTCGCCGACAGCAATCTCTACCATTTGACTTTATCCGCGAGATAACTACCAATCTGCTTTTTGCATACTATGAAACTTTTCTATTCTCACCTTTATCTTGAGTCACATTTCCAAGAATTCTAACCATTTAAGCGGATTTCGCGCTCTCCTATTGGCTGAAGCCACCTGCGACGGTTGAGTATCAGCCCCTGGCGACAACTTTTGTTTTAATCTACCAGTGAGAATAACCGCCCGATCTCGAAACAATAATTATCCCGTCACATGTAGCTGAAATCAGCTCAGATACCGACCGACATCTCGTTCATAAGATTCATTTTTAAGAGCAGGATCAGTGCAAGGCAGCTTACCATAGCAAACGTAAGCCTGCATCGTACAGATACATAGGGAATGTAAAAGAAGCATTTATTTTTACTTCGCAGTTGTAGTTGTAGGCAATATGAATAAGCGTCGCTGCTGCAAATATTTTACAAGAAAACCGTAGACAATAAATCCTGGCAAAACGTGTTCTGAACCTGGGTAAACTGCTTATGTTAGTAAACTTGCGTTATCTCTAGATTCGCTACCCGTAGTCTCTGCATTAAGTGAGTGAGTGAGTGAGTGAGTGAGTGAGTGAGTGAGTGAGTGAGTGAGTGAGTGAGTGAGTGAGTGAGTGAGTGAGTGAGTGAGTGAGTGAGTGAGTGAGTGAAGCGTAAATGGTTTATTTTTAGAAGACTTGTACTTTGCATTTAAGAAGCTACCACCCTGATTGACGGTGAGTAGATGGAACATTTTTTATTGTAAACAGGAAAGAGCAAAAAACTCCAGTTGTGAATAAACTTTTAAAGAGAATTTATGAACATGATTTGTTTAGTACATGAATCATGATGACGTTAATACGTGAGTAAATAGGAGCGTTTATTAATCTTTTACAACACAGTTGATATCATCGTTTTAAAATATAAATTTTAAACCCGGCAATGGATTCGAAAATAGTTGTAAGGGTTTATAATGGTTATTATTAAATCGAATAATTGTAAGGATTTATAATAGTCTACTAGCATAGTTTTTCATTAAAAAGGAGAATCTGACTCATTCGCTCACTCAGTCAATCAGTCACTTAGTAACTCATTTGCATTAGTTGTTGATTTTTTAATTTGACAATTGAGTTCTTATTGACAAATATCTCTCACTGCATTGGTTATTGGCAGGTCCATGGTATATAACGTCTCCGCTCATCTCTATCTTCCGTCTTCCTCTTTACGTCCACATACGAGTGGATCTTTAAATCATCTAACGTTCCTTTTGATATACAATTATGCTTGGGTATTCTGCTTACGACGAGGTGGACCCCGGCCTATGCCTTCCTCAGCTTCGACTAACTTTTACTGAGCAGGGGCATCATTCCCTGGTGAAATTTAACTATATTTAAATGAACTCTTTGATGACTATAGCAAAGCTATATTCTGGTATACATAACAAATCATTGGACATTTGTATTCGTTATGAGTAGTTATAGATATATTGAAATCGACTGTGTTTTTATTGTGTACTGTACAACTCGTTTTCAGTAGAAGTCCGTATTACGTAATATGTGGAAGTCGCTTCGCACAAGCCTAAACTGCTCTATCCTCATCTGTGAGGATACAGCAGTTATCTTAGATGTTTTCTTATTTTTTAGGCGCAGCACTCTCTTTCTGTCTCTGTCTGTCTCTCCTTCTTTCTTTCTCTCTCTCTCTCTCTTTCTCTCTCTCTCTCTCTCTCTCTCTCTCTCTCTCTCTCGTAGTATGACAAGTTTTTAGACCAGTGGCGCCCCCCCCCTAAAAAATGACGCATGTACGCATATTTCCCTCAGTCCTCACCCTAAATCATAATTCGCAGTTTTCCACTTCCCACCTTTTTTAAAACTCAGTACCTTTCCACTTCACCCCCTCTGTGTTGTCAACGACGCAACTCGCGCCATTGTTAATACTGTGCGGACGCCCCTGGACTTAGGACTAAGGTACATATTCCTATTAAAGATTTCTTTCACTTTCAGTAGGAGCACTCAGTTAACTAAAGGTTTTTTTTATATCTCAGAGACTTTCACAAACTTTAATATGGCTTTTATTTAGCTGGAAAAACAAGACTTCCGAGGTAGTTTCTCATTGTCTTCTCAATCCTTGCTTAATTCGACGCGCACATACAATGGTTGATATATTTCATTTTGGCTCTGACACAACATGGGAGCAAAATGTAATCACCAGTAATTCATTAAACGAAAACAGATGAATCAGCTGAAAGGCTTAATTGTGAAAGTTGATAACCTGTTCAATATCAGCAGCACTTGAGAGGATGTAAAGTGGTGCACGTTGAATGAAGACATTGAACAGATCTCAATAGTCAGTCTCATTCCAAACGTTTCAGTCAGAGTCCAAAGGTCACCCAAAATAATATAAAAAAAAAAAAAAAATTCAAAGGGCTCGGAATGATGTATTTTCTATAGAAGAACAATGGAAAAATTGATGTGATTTCTTCTATTGTCTTATCAAGATTAGTTACTGCTGAACTCACCATTGATGAATTAAGAGTTAGTTTTGTTAACTGAGTGCTAAATTTCTTTTGAATGTTAATTCTTCTGATAGATTCTACAGTAGCTATAAATACAGATCACTTAAATGTTGTCTAGGTGAATAGAAACAGGATGAACGTGTAACGCGCGCAGGCATTCTGGTCTGAGAGAAAGCGAGCCACGGTTTCGAAATCACGTCGGACCGTCTATAGGACAATTCTGTTAATGGACCTAACACGCGTGTGGCTAAATAGATTCATAATTAATTAATTATCATTAATTGTTGTACGTGAAGCTGCCTTTGTCATATTCGCAAGATGCCACTCTACCTTCTGAAACCGTAATTACTGGCCTATATAGCCTACATAATTACAGTATATAATATAGAAACTAAAATACTTGACACAAGGGTTTCATTGAAGGAAAGTTTGACTGCAAGCTATTAATATTTAATATTAACATTAACAGTAGTTCAACTTCATTTTCATCAAACAAGGAAGGCATCAAGGAGGTCTCTGAAATAAGCAGCAGCCCCAGCGCTATGTAATAAAATCATCCGAAAGGATTATTGTTCAATAGTTTTATCTTTCTTTGATTAACCTGCACAGGATGCTTCGACGATTAGGTTTAGTAAGTGAAGGATTGCACAATCAATAGTAAGTATTTAGTAAAAGAATTCTATCACATATTCTATGAACCGGTGGCCTGTTGGCAAGCTATTCGACAGCGTATCAGCAGGCTCAGGGTTCAACTCCAGTGCTCTCCCCGATATGCTATTCGAGCAGGAAACTAACGTTAAAACTGGATCGTTTTGCTTTCGTTGCCTTTAATTGGCTTGATGAAATGGATTAAAAATAAGCCAATAACATCACTGACAAAATAAATATACGATCCAGGAAGATATACTTAAATGCAGGGGATAGAGTTGGTCAGGTAAAAAATTTAAAGCAAAGTTTAATGCCCTTTGCTGTATTAAAAGGTGCTGAAACTGACGATCTGAAATTTTAACATGTGGTCGTTTTCTTATCAGATACCAATTCCTTATTTATTATTCCTGTTTTTTATGCACTACCAATTCTCTCATCCAGGTTTATTAAAAAAAATCATTAGGCTTATGCAAGATGAATTATCAATGGATCATTGTCTATGATTAAAGGTAGATCAACAATCATCACCATCTTACTCTGCCCTTGAATCCCAGTAAAACTGAGATCGGGATAAAGATAGATCAAGAATAAGAATTAATTAAGAATTTTAGGTTTCTTTCAGCTTCCAATAACTGCTATGCATAAAATGAGTAGCAGATGTGTTTTGTGTTAGACATAAAAAGAGAGGTGGAAGCAAACTATTGGAATAATCCCATATTTTCAATTATCATGTTCGTTTATCCAGTTTTTTCGTTACTAATCACTAAAAAATAGAACTAGAGATTACTAACAGAAATCTTGTTATATTCTTAATTTTGATCCATCGTGAATATGTGCTATATTGCATTAGATAACAACACACAGTTTAATACGACAGACACAATTCTAAAATAGTATGTAATCAGTGGCGGATCCAGGGGGGGGCCTGGGCTCCACCCCTTAGGCCTGACGATAAAAAATGTAAACTATATTTTCATTGTTTCTATGGCATTTTCGATGTGTCAGTATGTTTGTAGGGGTAGTGGTTAGGGTGGGGGGAGGGGGGAGGGGTACGACAGGGAACTCAGTTCCATAGATGAAAATTTTTGAAATATGGGACTCGGGGCCAATATTTTGTATGCTAGGAGCCCTGTATATGGAAGATGGCTCGAAAAATGTTGACCGTTTCACTAGCTCTCAATTTTCGCTTTAACCACTGCATAAGAGGAAAAAGGGTGCTAGTAAAAAATGTGAACTCTCTCCCGGAGCAGTGGTGCAAGCAACCTTGGCTGAGAGGGGATTAAGCCCTCCCCCCTACTACCGTCAAAAGTAGGTCACTTAAATTTTGCAATTCGTCCAGATCCGCTGAGTTTCTTCAGAGGTGAAAAATTGACCTACTTTTTTCCAAAACAAATGTAGGATTTTAGGCCTTTCAGGTTTTCCTCTCACCTTAGTACGGGTATGAGTGGTGGTGGGGGGGGGGAGGGGGTAAGATACACTCACTCTACTAGCCGAGCACAGTAGTGAAAACATTTTTAGCCCCCCACAGCATTTTTTCTGATTGCGTCGTATGTCCCGAAGTAGGCGGGCGTAAGCAAAGAAAGTGTACATTCTCAAAAAACTTTTCGGCCCCCCCTTAAAAAATTCCTGGATCCGCCCCTGTATGTAATTCTTAAATACATCATTAAACAAATTGAAACTGTTCATCGATAAGCGCTTTTACAAATGCTCACAAAAAGTAACTCCTTCACAACTTACTTTCTAGAAGTCATTTTGTTAATTAAAAACATAAATGTTCTGTAACATTTACATAAAACAACTATTACTTGCATAGTTTATCATTATAATCTATGCACTACAAAATTCTTCAAATATTTTGTGAAATATCCACGCATATTGTAAATTAATTGCCTCCGATACTACCTGCACGTATCACATGAGAATTGCTTCTGCAGGGAATTGAATAAGAATTAAATTGTTACAGTCACGTAGGTTTAGTATCAACATCACCGACCGTTTAATCTCTCGCAAAGACGTCAGAGCCTTGAACTTGAACTCTACTGGCTGGAGCCAGTGGCGAAGTCGGGAAGATATTCAACCGCAGATCAGTATGTGCTGATCCTGGGCTCGACCGTCACTGACATCGCTTTCGAGTGAGGAAATTGACGTTAACCGTAGCTTTACCAGCTTTTACACCTACAGATCTACACGGAGACTCAATGGATCATTCCACTGTATGGAGGAGGTAGGATCGGTTAGCAATCCGTTCAGAGTTCCCATCCACCAGTGCCACAGCCTTATCATGTACAGTTATCCAGCGTTATCCTACATCACGGAGCAGCGTGAGGTATAGAGATATATAATAATAATAATAATAATGGTTTAACGTCCGTTTCCTCATCCAGGGATGATGTCAGGGACGTCATGGAGTGGTTGATCATCAAGCATTGTCTTGATCATGTTGAACTTGAAGGTATAGAGATAGGAGTGGTTGATCATCAAGCATTGTCTTGATCATGTTGAACTTGAAGGTATAGAGATGGATGGAGGGGGCTGGTCCTCCAGCAGAGCTTGAGCAATATCATGCAGAGCTTGTTGAACTCTCTCTAGCATCAGCTCCCCTCGTCTAACAACTGCTTCCAGGGCTTCAGCCGCCTCCTGATTCTCTATTTCTAACTTCTTCAAACTAGCTATCTGCTCAACCAATCAATCATTAATCAATCAATTAATTCATTGAACGATCAATCAATTATATATAAACTGGATAACTCATCATCATCTCCCATTGAATTCCAGTTTATCTTCAGGTCGGGATAAATTAGAATAACTATGGTAATAAATTTAATAAGAGAAATTGATCATCTGAAAAATTATCTTAATCATTTCAACATTGAAGTCCTCAACGAAATTTTTTAAACACCAATACGAGTTTGACAAGGTTGCGCAATTCCCATAAACAATACAAATTCAGCATCACACAAAAATCAATGAAACAATGAATTGTGATAAATGAAGAAGCAGAAAGACTGTTAAAAAATATTAATAGTCAAATTTTAGATATTGTTTGAAAAAACTTAGAGAGCCATCAATCAATAAGAATATAAAGTCCGGCTCTTGCCATAAGGCAATATCAGGGAAGCCTCTTGCAGACTCCACACAAACAGGCCCCAAAGGGGCCAAAACATCACACGATGACGACTGAGTATGGAAAGACCACAAGAGAAAGCGAGATAAAAATGGTGTAAGACCAAGATGCCAGGCAAGAGGGGCTAAATTTAGACCTATGGTGAAATCGATGGGTTTTTTGCTTGCACAGGAAAGTACCAATACAATTACAAGATCTTTGATCTTGTGGCGAGGAGTTCCATAATGTCGGAGCAGAAAACATATAGGAGCGTATGCTCATAGCAGATTTAATGCATGGCACAGTAAGGTTTTTACTAGAGGAGCGCAGACAATGAGAGGGTTGATAGATTGATAAAAGATCAGATACACAGGATGGTCTACCATCATTTAAACCTTTGAAAGCCTATCTTGAATTTTATTCGTTCAGAGACTGGAAGCCAGTGCAATTTCTTAAGAAGAGAAGAAGTGTGGGATTGGAATATTTTTATATTACAGACGACTCGAGAAAGAGCATTTCATACGTGTTGAAGACGAATTAGAGAGGTTTTCGGGTCAGACTAAATAGCTGCTTAATTCTTGAGAGAAAATATTTTACATAGATGGGTGTGATCAGTCATATAACAAAAGAAATATATACAACACATCATCATCATCATCCTCCCTTGAATCCCAGTTTAACCAGGGTCGGGATACAAACGGACTGTCTCAAATCCTCTCTGTCCTACACCACACCACCAACAAATCTCCTATTTGAGACTTTTCCATTCGTTTATCTATTTGTAGCAATTTCTGGAGCCTAGGCGCTCACCAACCGAATGCCCTTTCTGACGTTGGTATGGATCATAGTGCTTTAGTCGCCTTCTACGACACGTGCAGTCTCCGGTTGGTCAATTCTTCAAACAACCCGGACACAACACGGGGATAAATATATACAACACAAAAATACAAAGATATTTTGCTAAGTTTAATTAATAAAATGGTTAATTCTGTAACTAAATTAAATTTTTATTTAATTAAATTAAATCAAATAATTAATTAAATAAAGTAATTAATTCCTTTTAAACTTTTTGTTTGACAAAATCAACAGCAGTAAAATTCATAATATAAGTTATTTGGCAATATTAGAAACAAGTCATTGACCTACTCTACCTTGCTTTTGTAAGTACCCTTAGTTATCCTATAATGTTACTGGGATGTGAGTGATAACTTAGTTATCACATGGCTTGATGTCCATGACATCATCCTTACAAAACAGATGTTAAACCTTTCTTATTAAAATTAGTATTATAAGAATAAAAAACTAAACAATACAGTCTTATAATCAAAGGAGATAGAAGATTACTCAAACACCTGTAATTCAGATGAAGAATCTTCGCTGGGTAGAGAGTCAATCAGTACATCAATATCTTTCGCAGTGCGAGCAATCTGTTGAGCAAATAGTTGGGCGTGATCTGAAACAATCAATCAAACATTTGGGCATGATCTGAAACAATCAATCAAATAGCTGGGCGTGATCTGAAACAATCAATCAAATTGCTGGGCGTGATCTGAAACAATCAATCAAATAGCTGGGCGTGATCTGAAACATTCAATCAAATAGCTGGGCATGATCTTAAACAATCAATCAAATAGCTGGGCGTGATCTGAAACAATCAATCAAACAGATGTGCATAATCTGAAGTAATCAATCAAACATTTGGGCATGACCCGAAACAATCAATCAGCAGATGGGTGTGCTTCGAAACAATCAATCAAACAGATGGGTAAGATCTGAAACAATCAATCAAACAATGAGACCGATCTGAAACAATCAATCAAATAGATTGACTTGATCTACAAAATCAATCAACAGATGGGATTTGAAAAGAATCAAACAATGTCTGACATAATTAATCTAATAAATAGGTGTTTGAAACAATAAATCAGCAGATGAGTGTGATCAGAAACAATGTAAGAGAAGCATGCAATCTGAATTAATCTTTCAAATAGAACTAGAAGACTAGAGCTGAAATAAGCAAGTAAACAGAGTGGCATATTCTGACAAAATTACTCAAGTGGATGATGCAAAAGCTGCAAAGCTAAGTTAAACGTCTGTTTCTATATCAAAAGGGATACTGTCAGAGACAGAAAGCCTGGGATTTGAACCGATGGCTTCTTGCTTTTCAGGCAAGCAAGTTATCCGTTTGGCCATCCTCAATCAGTGTTTTAGCTAAAGCAATCAATCAGTTGGGAAGAAATCAATAAGCTGGCCACAATCCGACACCAATAAATTTTATTCAATCAACGAACCAGAAACTGAGTGTTCGTCGCTCCATTTAAGCAAATTCTGTTCTCAACAACCTGCCTGTTAGTCAGATAATAATTCCACAAACTGAAAGGTTCGAACAGGAATTTAAGCTAAAAACAATTTATGCATTAAATGCATTAAATTACATTTATCCACATCAATCCATAGTAGCAGTATTTCTATCTACCTTCATTTGTGACAGCTGGCTGCTTCTGAGGTGATTTCTCAAAACCAACGAACTGCCCAGATGGAGCCACCTGCTGGATGATTCCAACAGAATTACAGAAATGATCTGCCAGCTGCAACAATACAATGTTTTAGTCAGATTTTGTAATTGATAAGCATTCAATATAGTTTTTGGAAGTTCTGGTGAGAGTTGGCACAGATAGACAGTTGATAAATGTATTAAGAAATAGGAAGAAGAGTAGGATAGGACACATTCTAAGGGAGGAAGGTCTATTAATAGAGGTCATAGAAAGTAGAAAGGAAGGAAAAAGAGGCAGGGGCAGGCCGAGATTAGGTATGTTAGATGAATTAAAGACCCACTCATATGTGGAAATAAAGAGGAAGGCGGAAGACAGAGAAGAGTGGAGGCGTTATATACCATGGACCTGCCAGTAGGCAGTGCACTAAGAGAGAGAGAGATAGTTTTGTATAAAACACAATTTAATAGTTAATAAATAATTTATTATTGGTAATAATAAGAAGTTATTGAGATTAAATGGAAGTCGTTTCATACACAAAATAAGTGTTGTTAAGCTTAAATCTATGGGCTACATAAGGTATCGGAAGGCATAGCCTTGCGAAGGGATTAACTTATCAATCTATGAAGTGCTCTATAGGGAATGCGAAAGCCAACTCGAGAGTATGAATATGTAAAATGGATCTGACACATAGCAGAACACTAGAGAGGGAAAAAATTGAATAGAATGTTTATTTTATAAATTTATATTTATATATATATATATATATATATATATATATATATATATATATATATATATATATATATATCTATATATATATATATAAATGGCAAGCCTTCTTACTTATCTGAAATTCTTCTTCCCTATCTTCCCTCACGTACACTTCGCTCCACCGATGCCAATCTTCTCTCAGTTCCAAATGTTCTCACGTCATTGGGCAGACGTTCATTTTCTTACGCTGCACTCACAATCTGGAACTCTTTACCTGCTAATCTTCGCTCTTGTTGTTCTCTTTCAACATTCTCTAGCATGCTTAAAACTTACCTTTTCCCACCATACACATAATCAATCTACCTTGACCATTTTTTGATCACTGGACTGGCTTTCGTTTAGGACCTTACTTCTCCTCAGCACATTTCTTTCACAGATTGGTCTGGATGAATTGATCTGTAGTGATGTGTGCTGTTGGGGACGTCCCTGACATCATCCCTGGATGAGGAAACGGACGTTAAACCTTTATTATTATTATTATTATTATATATAACATAAACATAACACTACAGAGTCAGGAAGCAATTATATGCTTGTTTAAGACTCATCAGGCTCTTAACTAAAACCAATTAATATAAATTAAATCATACAGACTTCATGTCAACAAGTGATATTTATACGTAGCCTATGTATAAGACTGAACATGCAATTAGCATCTAATTTACATGTTCTTATGTTTATCATATTTATTTTTAAAAGCATTCACTGATTCTGCTTCCACAACTTCGCTTGGCAAACTATTCCAAGCATTTATAACTCTTTGACTAAAGAAAGATTTCCTTAAATCTAGTCTACTTCTAAATTTACTAAGTTTATAAATATGTTCCCTTGTGTTTCTGTTGTTTGCTAAATTAAACCAAATACTATGGTTAACTTTGCTGAAGCCTTTGAGTATCTTAAAAACTTCTATTAAATCTCCTCTAGTTCTTCTCTCACTTAAAGAGGTTAATCCTACGAATTTTAATCTATTCTCATAACTAAGCTTTTGACAGTCAAATACCAGCCTTGTTGCTCTGGCTTGTACCCTTTCTAATTTATCGATATCTTTCTTTAGATATGGGCACAAAGCCTGAATGCAGTATTCAAGTTTGGGCCGTACAAGAGCCTTATATAGCCTTACCACAATATCTTTATTTCTACATGCAATTGTTCTTTTAATCATTCCTAATACACAATTAGCACTATTTACAACTTTATTGCAATTTCACTAAATTTAAAAGAGCTATCCACAAAGACTCCTAAATCCCTCTCACTGTTTGTGGATTTTAGTTTAATATTGTTCAATATATACTCAATTTCTAAATTATTATTCCCTATATGCATAACTCTACATTTCTCAGCATTGAACTCCATTAAGCCAATCCCTAGACCAGTCCTGTACCATTTTTATATCATACTTTAAAATCTCAGCATCTTCAATTTTGTTTACTATCTTTGCTACTTTAGAATCATCTGCAAATTTACTAAATTTATATACAATATCTATGTCAATGTCATTGATGTAAACTAAAAATAATAGAGGTCCTAAAACAGAGCCCTGTGGCACACCACTCTTCACTGCTGCCCATTCCGAGAACTCGTCCTCGACACACACCCTTTGTTTTCTATTGCTTAACCAATTTTCTATCCACTTTAAAAGTTTGCCCATTATTCCATGTGCTTCCAACTTACTAAGTTATCTTTTATGTGGAACTTTATCAAGTGCTTTAGCAAAGTCTAGATATAAGATATCAATGCTATTTTTATTATCTACTTTCTTTGTAATATATTCTAAAAAATCTAGCAAATTAGTTAAACAAGAATGTCCACTAATAAAACCATGCTGACTATTTCTAATTAAGTTATATTCTTCCAAGAAACTAATTATTTTATCATTAATAATGCTTTCAAATGTCTTACCGATTATACTTTTTAAGCTTATAGGCCTATAATTTTCTGCTTTATCCCTATTTCCCTTTTTATGTATTGGTACAACATTGGCATTCTTGAAATCTTGAGGAACCACCCCTGTATTCATTGAAGCTTTTAGTAGGTTTAATAGAGCTGGTGCTAATTCATCTCTTAGCTCCGAAATCAGTTTTCCATGAATCTCATCTGGACCTTGACTTTTATTGAAATTTAGCAAATTTAATTTACTTATAACATCATCAATATCACACTCAATATTATGTAAGGAGCATTCAAAGTTACCTCTGAAGATCCTAGCCGGTACTGGCATATTAACTAGATCTTCTTCCACAAATACAGACAAAAAATATTTATTAAAATAGTTTGCACTATCTTTATTTTCTTCTATAATGTTGTTATATTCATCTCTTAAAAGACCAATCTTTTTAATAGTCATTTTGTTAGCATTAGCATAGGCAAAAAAACTCTGCGTCATTCTTTATATTACGAGCTAGCTGTTTTTCAAATTCTAACTTGGCTTTTCTATTTTCTGCAACCGATTTATTAAGCTTTTTCTTACATTCATAGTACAATGATTCTTCATTATTGCTATTTTTATACTTGTTCCAAGCATCTTTTTTGGCTTTTCTTTTTCTTCTTACCTTTTCACTTGCATCTATCTCTATTTTTGGCTTTAATTTAATGAACTCATCTCGAATCATCCTGAGACCTGTGTTAATATTATTCCATAAGCCCTCTACATCATCGTTATTATCATTATCACTTAAAACCATAAATAAATTTCTATGCTGTATATTTCTTGTAACTTCTTCATAATTTACTTTAAAATAATCAAATTTTTGGACTTTCCTACAGATCCAACTGCACTGAATTACAAAGTTAATGGTTAGATGATCACTTGTCTCAAAATAATATATATATTATTTATAATTTCTACCTATATTATTTACAATTTATACATATATATATATATATATATATATATATATATATATATATATATATATATATATATATATATATATATATATATAGTAGTCGTTAATATATTTTTAAAATATCAAATAGAAAGTCTTTTAGAAAGGATTAATCAAACAAGCGAAGCAGTGCAAATCATAAATAACTTATAAAGCTAAGAGCAAAAACATCTAAATTTTATGCAGAAATTGTCGCATTTTATCACACAATACCGTACTATCAATTAATACTGTAATTCCGAGCAAAAACAATTTTAAAAAGTAATAACCTGATTGACGGCTTCTTGCAGTTGAGTTAAGCGATCCGCCATATTTGTTGTTTGTAAACAAAAAAGAAATAACTATAAAGACGTTGGAATAATACAATAGTAAGCAATGATAACCCCCTACAAGTTAACTTCGTTCTCTTGAATCTCTTCAAAGAATATCTTCTGTAAACAAAGATATATGTCAAAGAGGCTCGTAGTAACTCTGTTCTAAAATAAATAAGAACTCTGTTCGAAGGCCAAGAAGGTCCGGCACCAAGGGGAAGGGGGGTGGGGGGGCAGGGTTAAGGTTAGGGTTAGGTTAGAAAAATTAATATCGGAAAATAATAAACACGCGTTATAGTGAAATGATCAACTAAGTCGATATCTATCACCGTTAGGCAATTTAGTCCATTTTCCGTATAACCAGTCCAATGAATGTCCGAGATTTTACTATCAGATCAGCGCGGCTGGGATCGAAATGAAAGGGAAAACTATATACGTTAAGACATTGAAAAATATTGGATTCAAATAAGTGGATCGAGACTAGATTTCTTTTATTTATAAATTGGATGCCGTTCTCCATAGAATAAAGAATTCTACAAACTCATGCTAGGTTTTTTAAGCAGATAGTGTGAAACAGTACTAGGACTATATACTGCACGTTGACTATTTATCAGCTATATGCAGTTCTAATTTCAGCGCTATTCAGATTTAAAGATATATGGAAGCCGCGAATTCCTCGTAAAAGTGGACCATTAATAGTCAAGGTTGAAAGATATAGCCCAAAGGAATAAGTAAACAGTCACAAAAAGGTAAAGGTCGGACGCAGTTTATGGGTAAACAAAATTATGGTGTTTTTGCAATGTCGATCCTTGCAGATTAATTTTAAAAGCACACTATATAACCGTTTTCAATTAAGGTGTTTATTTTTATTAGTAGATATAGGAAATGGTAAAATGTTTGGCAGCCGGATATAATCATCAGCTTCTAAGGGGTAAATGCCGATATAAATTTCAATTTAAGGCATTTTTTTAATTTTTCGTGCATTTAAAATTTCGTTCAATCAACTTCAATGCATTGTTTGTCAACAAACGACTGTCAGCTGGAGCGTTGTCACACGAACTATGACTTAATGACTTTTACGGACAATTAGCTGATGGTGGGCTACTTTATGATTTAAGGAAGAAATGTTAGAGGAAGAGTTAGTTTACAGTTTACACTGTGAACCTGGTTTCTTTGCCTAAAACTGAACTTTCATACTATCAGCCTATTTCAGATCTTAACTTCATTTCTAAAGTGCTTAAGAGAGTTGTATACTCGCCTCTTTGGCTTCATCAAGCTTCTTCATTTAGTACCCACAGATTCTGCACTTAACTTTGGTCTAAATTCTTATTCAAATCTGAACTATATAATGACATGGAACATATATTTCTTCAGTCTGTCGTTCTTCTCTTTTAATATCCGACAATTACGCCAAATTCGAAGCTCACTTATCATCTCTACCACTGTATTATCTAAGGAGCATGTCCATTCTAAACTTGATTATTGTAACTACCTGCTAAACATTTTGCCAAAAAACGTCTCTAATTCGTTTCCAAGATATAGAAAATGCTTTTTCTCGTGACGTCTGCAACATAGAAATAATCAAATCTCATACTTCTTATCTTCTTAAGAAACTACAGTGGTTTCCAATCTCCGAACGAATAAAACTCAAGAAAACTTCCTTGGCTTTCAAAGGATTAAATTATGATAAGTGCATTATATCTGACCATTTAACAATCTCTTAACCCTCTCGCAGTCTTCGCTCGCTCCTCAGTAAAACCTTATTTCTTACTGTTCCGGGCATTAGATTTACCATTGGCAGACGCTCGTTTAGGCTATGCTTTCTGCTCAGACAGTATGAAACTCACTCCACAAGATCTTCGATCTGTTAACTGTAGGCCTATTTGTACTTTCATGGGCAAGCTAAAATCCCAGTCCTTTCTCCATATATCTAAATTTGACCCTCTTGCCTTGGCTCTTTTATCTTTGACTTTGACTGTTTTATCTCACTTTCTCTTGTAATCAATGTATAGATCTAATTGTATACTCAGCGTCATCATGTGGTGTTTTGGCGTCTGTATGTACAGAGTCCTGCAAGAGACGTCCCTGACATTGTCTTATGGCGAGAAACCAGACGTTAAGATCTTTTTAACTGATTGACCTGTAACTAGCTGTATAGAATGCAAGAGGTGTACAGTACAGATTGCCTAATCAATCTGTAACCCTATTCAAATAAATTGATAATAATTAATTTGACGATAACATAACAAAAAGCTACAATGAACAGGTATGCATTCAGCTTTGTTACTAGCAAAACGTAAAATAAGCTATTCAGCATATCGAAAACAGAATTAAAGTTTTCTCATATAGTTCAGCATTTTCATGACTTTTCATGCGAAAAAGCCACAGATCAAGTGATAGTTATGGGGGATTAGAACGCGGTGGTGGGTGAAGGGAGAGATGGAAATGTAGTTGGGGAATATGGTCTAGGAAAAAGAAATGAGAGAGGACAGAAATTGGTTGACTTTGCAATAGAATGAGATTAGTGGTGTCCAACACTTGGTTCAAACATGAGAAAAGAAGGCGTTACACATGGAAGAAACCAGGAAGCACCGGAAACGAGGGAAGATACCAGATAGATTATATTCTGATAAAGCAGCGGTACAGGAATAGTGTGAAGAATTCAAGGGCTTATCCAGGAGCCGATATTAATTCAGACCACAATCTAGTAATGGCAAAAGTAGGGCTTCAGCTGAAGAAAATACCTAAGAAGAAAAGCAGTAAGAGATGGAATTTGAACGGATTGAACGAGAAAAGAAGCCAGTTTTGAGGAAGCAGTGGAAAGAAAAGTTAAGGAAATGAAGGACTACGAAAGAACAGGGGTAAATGAAAGACGGTGTCAGCTAAAGGAAGCTATTAAAATAGGTGCAAAAGAAGATTGTGGCTTTCTTAAAGCAAATACAGCTAAAAAAACCTTGGATCACAAGCGAGATGCTAGACAAAATGGATGAAAGGAGGAAATGAAAAAGTATTGACACCAGTCATGGCCGAAGGAAATATAGAAGCTTAAATAGTGAACCTAGAAGAATTACAGACAAAGCAAAAGATCATTGGTGGAGTGAAAAGTGTGATGATTAGCAGAATATGATAGAAGAGGGAGGTCGGATCTATTATACCAGGAAGTCAGGATATTAACAAGAACCGATAAGAAAAAGAAAGGAGATGCAAAGAACATTAGTATCATGGGTAAAGATGGGGAATTGAAGACAGAGCTGGAAGAAGTAAAAGAGAGATGGAGAGAATATGTAGAGGAATTGTATGATAAGGCTGGGAAACCAGTTCAAGAGGATTTCAAAATAGAATAAGAAAATATCATAGAAGACGATAAAAGGGGCCCCAATTTAATGAAGGAGGAAATTTATTTAGAAGGCAGCTGGAATAGATGAAATCCCAGAATTCTTGAAAATGTTGGAAGGAGAAACACTCAAAAAGTTAATGGAAGTATGTATGGAAGTGTACAGTACAGGTATTTGACCAGACGACTTTACCAAGTCAGTGATGATTCCAATTCCCAAAAAAGTCAATGCTGTGGAGTGTTCGGATTATAGAACAATCAGCTTAATACCTTATGCATCGAAGATCCTATTAAAGATAGTAAATAATCGCATTCAGTCGAAAGCAGAGATGATACTGAGTAAGACACAATTTGGTTTTAGGAAAATATACGGCACAAGAGAGGCAATATGAGTAATGCGGGTTCTTGCGAAAGAAGCTTAGAATATGGAAATGACGTTTTTGTATGCTTTGTAGACTTCGAGAAGGCCTTTGACAGGATTGATTGGATAACGATGATGAATATCGTAAAATGAATAGGAATTGACTGGAGAGATAGAAGACTAATTTTGAACTTGTACATGAATCAAAGAGCACTAATCAAAATCCAACAAGAATACTCAGAAGAAGGTGAAATAGGACGTGGAGTAAGACAAGGTTGTGGCATTTCGCCGCTGCTGTTTAGCATTTACGCTGAGGCAATGATGGAGGAAGCCATGGAAGACTTGGAAGAAGGAATAAAAGTTGGAGGGAATTTGTTACAAGATGTACGATTTGCAGATGACTAAGGAATGGTAGCGGGCAGCGAGATTGGATTGCAGAAGATAATGGATAGGCTGAATGATACGGCCCTAAGATATGGTATGAAGATTAATATAAAAAAGACTATGGTTATGAGAGTGTCCAATAATAAAGGTGAAGTTAGTATCACAATAAATGGTACGAAATTGGAACAGGTAAGGAGTTTCAACTATTTGGGTTATACTATAACGCATGACGGGAAATGTGAGACGGAAATATGCAGCAGGATTGCAAAAGCAAAAGCGGCTTTTGGTAATATAGAAGTACTATTAACAAAATGTCTAAAGAAAGACACAAAGATAAAGATAGTGAAAACTTTGGTTTGGACCTCGCTATTATATGGATGTGAAACATGGACCTTAAGAAAGGAAGATATTAGGAAACTGGAGGCATTGGAAATGTGGATTTGGAGAAGAATAGAGAGGATTAGCTGGACTCAAAAGGTTACAAATGAGGAAGTCCTGGAGAGAGTTGGCACAGATAGACAGTTGATAAATGTATTAAGAAATAGGAAGAAGAGATGGATAGGACACTTTCTAAGAGGGGAAGGTCTATTAAAGAGGTTATAGAAGGTAGAATGGAAGGAAAAAGAGGCAGGGGCAGGCCGAGATTAGTGTGCAATGACAGAGTTCTTATATGATTTAGCACCGATAGACAGTTGATAAATGTATTAAGAAATAGGAAGAAGAGATGGATAGGACACATTCTAAGAGGGGAAGGTCTATTAAAAGAGGTTATAGAAGGTAGAATGGAAGGAAAAAGAGGCAGGGGCAGGCCGAGATTAGTGTGCAATTACAGAGTTCTTATATGATTTAGTGTATTGAGTGGTATCTAATTCCTGGGAACTACTGGACGTTTGGTAGATAGGTACGGATGATCACGCTGCTGATTGACTTGCGTCACAATACCCTATGAACCGCCTAAGACTCAGAATAACTCGCCCGAACGCAATAGAATAAGCACAACATCTATTATATTCCAAACGATTCACTACTTGTATACATCAATCGAGTAATCACAAATAGCGTGTGGTAATCGAATACGAGAGTGCTTACTGCAAGGCTAAGCTAGAGACTTGGTCGCTAAGACAGGGCAAATAATACTCGCAACTATACTGGGACTTTAACTAGCAAGACACTAAGACACTGAATAGGACCGAAAAACTGACTTCAGGGCCTGTTGGGTGCCCCATTTTAAAGTAACTTTGAGGTATCACAAATATGACAAAGAGAGAAACTCAAATGGACGGATAATGCCATGGGAAGAGATAGAGGAAGAGATACAAGAAGAGATGCAAGAAGAGATACAAGCAGTGAAAGAATATAGACGAATGGATGATGTAACAAGAAGAGATATGAGAAGAGATACAAAGAACGAAAGCGTATGGACGGTGGGGAGAAGGGATACAAGAAGACACAACCGTAGGTAAACTTGCGAATGAAACATACGCAGCAATAGTTAGAAAGCTACACCAGCAAACTGCGACACAGTTCACAAAAACATATATATTAGCTGTTGCTGCGGACTTCGTTTTACTACTAAGTGGATAACTTAATGACATGTTTGTGTAACAGAGCGAACAAATTATCAACGATAATTATACGATGAATGTAAACTAACAAAGTCACAAAAGGAATATAAATGTCTGAACATAATATCTGTATGGATATATATTATATCATCATCAATTGGATATTGTCACTGAAGGATTACTGCTTTCGTATATATCAGATCATGTATAAATGGTAAGTATATTTATAAGTCATAATAGTCATTATCCTTCAATTAGGTATGTTAGATGATTTAAAGACCCACTCATATGTGGGAATGAAGAGGAAGGCGGAAGACAGAGAAGAGTGAAGGCGTTATGTACCATGGACCTGCCAGTAGGCAGTGCAATAAGAGAGAGATATATAGTATATACTATAATTTGCATCATATTGTAACTATAAAGTCATGTTTAAAGTCAGTTTTCTGCTCGATAGCATACCAATGACGGGGAGAGCAGTGAATTTGAACCCGGCTGTGCAGGGTTCAAATTTGAGCACGACAATACTGATCCGTTGTTGAACAACTTGCAACAAGTAACATATACATAGTTTAAAAGATACTCTGCTGTACATATAAATATATATACTGTATATATACATGTATATATATATATATATATATATATATATATATATTCACGTGTATATGTACATGTATATACTATATATGTATATAAGCTGTGTATGGTAGATGAAGACGTAGATGAGCAGACTGAGCTGGCTAGTTAGAGAAGCCGAACATGAAGGACAGACTGAGGATCAGTGCTGTAGTTAAGCACATGACTATGCTGGAGGTCTGGCTGTTGGCTGACTGTGTCAGATCCTGCAATTGTTCTGTACAAAGATAATTCAATAAATTTGTCAGATTTCCTAGTAAATCATTGTGAATATAATATTAGTCAATATATAAAATATATAATATTAATTATAGATAATATTAATCAAAATTAATCTTCTGATTATAACAAGAATATTACCGAAAAGGGGTTTAATTTCCGTAACCATTTAGGCCCAATAACAGTACAGAGACAAATAAAACAATCATAGCTGCAAATTGATTCTGTTAAAACAACTTTATTTGATAATATTCACTGTGTACTTGAGCTACATTTCATAGTTAACATTGCGTTGATTGCAAGTAATGACGGTGATTATCTTGTTTAATCAAATACATTAATTGAAGTGCAGATCATGTTTGGTAATTTGTCCAAAGAAGATGACAGGAAAAGAGATATGATCTGGATGAATGGAAAATATAGCGACTGATAATATGTGACATCCTCAATTGAACAAAAAGTTTCACCATAGTTTTGAGACTTAAACTTCAAAGTAGTAATATCGAATTTTAAGAATTTCGTTATGCAACCGCAGACGTGTTGTATTGCTTGTTTACACTGAAGTAAACGTATTTCAAATCGAATCTGATTCTTCCTATTGTAACTGTACCTTGTCCTTGAGTATATTACCCATAATCGATGAACTTAATAAGTCTTTTGGCGGTCGTTGGCTCCCTGCAAGGAAATTCTAAACTTATAATTCATGAATGGCTGGGGTCCGAACCCATGATGTTTGTGGTAATGGCTTTACTAATTCGAAGTTAGAAGTTATAGCAGGCCTAATGCATGTATACTGCACTCAAGACACTATTCCACTCTATTAGCCATTGGCGTAACCACTAGGGGGACAGGGGGACACGTCCCCCCAGAATTTAGACTGGGGGGACATGCATGAAATTGTCTCCCCAGAATTTAGGCTCAAATATATATACTTTACGTAAGAAATTTTTGCGTATTTTCAATGTCGCTCAATATCTACGTGTGTAAGTATTACTATAGCATTTATAGAGCCGTGCTGTAGATCGAGTGGTAAACTGATACCTTCCATGATATTAATTAATGACATGGCTGTAGTTGTGCAGTGCATGCTCGGCCAAAGACTCCTATATACTGTCACATAATTAATAGTATATAGGAGACTATAGGGCTGAGCGACCCATGTTAAGTGAGTGGGACGAAACATGGGAGAGTGTCAACTAGCCGAGCTAAGCGGGATGAAACTATATCGGCCTACCTAGAGTTTGCGGCTGCATAGGCCTATTGTATCTTATGAGGTCAACTTATCAACCATCGGTAAATGCTCTGAAAAATGTGCCTAAAAGTTTAGCTTATGGAGTTTGTTACAATATAAATTCACAGACTGAAGAGACCAAGTTCTGCATAATTGCATCATGGATAAATTTCTGTTAAAGACCAAGAAGCCACGTTTGGTAA
Organism: Enchytraeus crypticus; assembly: GCA_905160935.1. Taxonomy (NCBI): domain Eukaryota; kingdom Metazoa; phylum Annelida; class Clitellata; order Enchytraeida; family Enchytraeidae; genus Enchytraeus; species Enchytraeus crypticus. The sequence goes on along the minus strand of CAJHZI010000815.1, from coordinate 365,089 downwards.
GAAGAAATATATTACTAATTTCGATTTTGAATTCTGAAAGTTTCAAATGCAATTTCATAGTATTATTCAGAGTTTTGTTAGAAAATTTCGAGGAATTTGCGCACAGAGCTGCTTCTACCGTGCAGGGCAAGACCACTGCCAGTGGATCGATTTTCGAAAGGTAAAAGCTGGTAAAGCTAATGTTAACGTCAGTTTCTTCACTCTAAAGCGATGTCAGTGACGGGTTAGTCCAGAATGTGAACCCCTCACATACTGATCCGTGGTCGAGTACCTTACCGGCATCGCCACTAGCTTCAGCCAATTGTTGTATGCCTACTCTGTTTGCTAGTGAAACGTAGTTCCCTCGGGGGGAGGCTCCCGCCCCCCCGTGGATATGCCAATGTTTGTGTCCCCCCAGATTTTCGGTCGTGGTTACGCCTATGCTCTTAGCACTGCAGTGTACTTATAATAAATAATATTCAAAACTTATGATAATAGATTGTATTTGGCCGCATTTCTAAACGCCACAGTAATCATAGTTTGAACTCACATTCTTAACTAAGTGCCATTAACTAATTAATAACTATAATTATTCCACCTGGGTAAACAGGATAGTTTTCTCAGGGAATGACGCCCCTGCCCAGTAAATGCTAGTCGAAGCTGAGGAAAGCATAGGGCACCTCATCATGTGCAGAATCTCCCAAGAATAATGGTATATCAAAGGGAATGTTTTAAATAATTTAAAGATTCACTCGTGTGTGGATAATAGATAGATAGATGATAGAGATGAGTAGAGGCGACATATACCATGGATCTGCCAGTAGGCATTGCACTAAGAGATATATATATATATATATATAATTAGGCAATTTACCGACGAGCTGGATCTCTAGCTTGGTTTCACCCACTTCATTCCTGGCTCGCAGACAGTAGCGCTTCTGATAGTACTCGTCAGTGACCGGCTTTTTCCACTCCAGCACCAGAGTTCTGTTCTTCTTGTTCGCGCTCACGAGCTGTACAAATACGTTCATCTAGCATCAGCATCTAACAACATATCAACTAGGTACTGTGCAATACGGGCATTCAGGGTCAATTTGAGCATCTAGCATCAGCATCTAGCAATATATCGACTGGTAACTGAAAGTTCATGGCAAGAACTGAGTCTAAAGTAAAATGATGATTATCTGTCAAATAGTAAATAACTGAGTGTTTGAACAGAAACTGAGCCTAGATATGAGCTCAGCTTTTCTAAGGAGTTCAACTTTGAGAAAGATAGTTTCCATACGATATGACTTTAATAGTGTGTATTCAACTGGAGAACGACGTTATAGGTAAACTAATTTTAATTTAACGAGGTTTAAGTATTGTTTGCTACGAAAGTTACAATGTATTGAGCTATAGTGTGACTAATTTAAAAAGATAGTGAACTTTATGAATCTTGTGGTCCCTTTGGACCCAAGACACTTGACCGCGACAGATACTCGACCTCGGATCAGTAGGTGCGGGGTCAAATCCTGGGCTCGCCCGTCACTGACATCTCTTTCGAGTGAGGAAACTGACGTTATCCTTAGCTTTACCAGCTTTCACTTGGGGGAGGCACACATTTCACCTTAAACGATCTGTACACTTATATTTTAGGTTTACTAAACAATTGTAAATGGAATCTTGGGGGGCACCTGCCCCCTGATACACCTCGACGGAATGATTTCTTTGTGTATTTATTGGATTTTGAGAAGGCTTTAAGAGGATACAGTGGATGCTGAAAGTTTTGAAACGAATAGGAATTGATAGAAGATTACGATTTATTCTTAACTTGTAATTGAACCGAAGAACTGTGATCAAGACTCAGAAAGAATACTCAAAAGAACGTGAAGTAGTACGTATAGTAAGACAAGATTGAAGCATTTCGCCTCTGTAGTTTAACATTAACGCTGAAATAAAGATGGAGTAAGCCTTAAAGAACATTGAAGAAGGAATTAAAAAGTAGGAGATAAACTCTTACAAATGTGAGATTTCCAGATGATCAAGGAATAGCAGAGGAAAGCGAAAATTTAAAGAGGCGAAGGCAATATCGCAATAAATGATTGAGCAGTTAGGCGTTTCAAATATTTAAGTAGCACTATAAGATATAATATGTATTCTATACAGATTACGGAAAATATGTAACTACTATTAAATATTACTTATATAAATAAATAAATTTATACAGTATATATACACACATGTATATATATATATATATATATATATATATATATATATATATATATATATATATATATATATATATAAGACTATGTTATAATATTATATAAACGGCAAACGGAAATAAAAAGCCTGTCATGCTTGTATTTACGAGTATGAGAGGCCTTATAAAAATTTGATAAAGTTAAAGAAATGCCGTAAAGATAAATATTCTCAAAATATTGGTATGGATAACCCTTCAGAATGAATATTAAACATGGACGTTACCGGGATGGGAGGGGAGGTCAACTACTTGACAATCAACTGCTGCTTATCATAATGCCATAAATAACACCTGCAGTTTACAATTCTTATCGTTGCCGAAATTTTAAAATTTAAATGTACAAAGACAGCTGCACCTACCATCGGCTGACACCAGCATTAATAAGAAATTCAGCCTGATAAAGATTACAATTAATTGGCGCATCTTTTGCAAAGATGACCTACATCAGAAATAATGGGTTCATTCGAAAACAAACCATTTCAGTTGCTCCATACTCGCGCGGACAATGTGAAACTATTACTATATATATATATCTATATATATATATATATATATATATATATATATATATATATCTATCTATATATATATAATATATATATAAATAGGATCATTCGAAAATAAAACGATCATTCTAAAACAAACCATCTCATTTGTTCCATATTCGACGCTGCTTGGTGGTAGAGGGGAAGCGGGTTGAGCACAGGAGGCGACGCTCCAGGATCGATCCTGGAGCGTCGCCGATATCATATCGTCCTCAGCCGATATCATGGGAGGATTTGATATAACTCTACACGTGATCTTATGAGTGGAGCTGTTCTTAGGCACAAGAGACTTTCCTCTCACAACTCCCTCGCAGTAAATTTTAGGAGAATCTGTTGATATAAATAACTAAGTACAATGTCATATAAGGGAAAATGCAGGTGAACAGAGATACAAGTCCGATACTTTTAATTTTAGATGACTTGATAACGTAGTCGTATGTGATATGAAAAGAAAACTATGTTCAGTTTATCGAATAAGAAAATAACATTAGAGGATAGAGTACTATTTGTACTATTTGTACTATTTGTACTATTGTACTATTTGTACTATTTGTACTATTTGTACTATTTGTACTATTTGTACTATTTGTACTATTTGTACTATTTGTACTATTTGTACTATTTGTACTATTTAGTCTCTATTTTAGCTATTTAGTCTCTATTTTAGAGGATATATATATATATATTTTATTGCCTGGTACTTTTGTAATATAAAAGTTGTACAATCTGCAGTTATAAGAGACCACTGCGACATAGTAGCGTCATTTTGAATCTTCAAGCAATGTACGTGAACATAACAATAAACTAAATAATTACGTAACTAAATTAAATAAAAATAATTACATAACTAAATCTAGATAGATAGATTGATTGAGTGATTGATTAATTTAAAGAGTGAGTGAGTAAGTGAATGAGTGAGCGAGTGAGCGGGAGAGTAAACGAGTGAACAATTGATTGATTGATTCGTTCATTGATTGATTGATTGATTGATTGATTAATTAGCTGCCTGATTGATTGAGAGATACTCACAGCGCACATCCAGTAGCAAGGACGCGTTGGCGGAATCTCGAGTCATGTGTTTCATGGTGGCAATGCAGGTGATCTGCCGCTCATCATGTCTAAAGTCCGGCTTGAACGCACTCCTCGTCGCAGACAAATCAAAGTCGTAGTGGAGAGGGCAGTCGGTTTTATACTTTAACAAAAGCAAGTGAATTAGTGATAGCTTGCATTGATTTTAACTAACAGTCACTCTCATTTTAAAAATTAACTTATATATTTTTTTGTATGTGCCCTTATGATATTGCATTATGATAGTAGTTATGATTACGTTTAATGGATAATTTCCCATCCTGTGGCTTAATGTTTTAAAATTATAGTTTTTTGATTGCAGAAAATTCAGTAGTCTGACAACGACTCTGCTGGACACTGGTGTATCAACTATTAATACTCTACATCTTGGTTACAGAGATTTAATGAGTAGATGTAAGTTTCGTTCTGTTAATTTAGTGTTTTGATGTATAGTTCTGTTAATTTAGTGTCTTGATGTATAGTTCTTGTTAATTTAGTGTTTTGATGTATAGTTCTTGTTAATTCAGTGTTTTGATGTATAGTTCTTGTTAATTCAGTGTTTTGATGTATAGTTCTTGTTAATTTAGTGTTTTGATGTATAGTTCTGTTAATTTAGTGTTTTGATGTATAGTTCTGTTAATTTAGTGTTTTGATGTATAGTTCTGTTAATTTAGTGTTTTGATGTATAGTTCTGTTAATTTAGTGTTTTGATGTATAGTTCTGTTAATTTAGTGTTTTGATGTATAGTTCTTGTTAATTTAGTGTTTTGATGTATAGTTCATGTTAATTTAGTGTTTTGATGTATAGTTCATGTTAATTTAGTGTTTTGATGTATAGTTCATGTTAATTTAGTGTTTTGATGTATAGTTCTGTTAATTTAGTGTTTTGATGTATAGTTCTGTTAATTTAGTGTTTTGATGTATAGTTCTGTTAATTTAGTGTTTTAATGTATAGTTCTTGTTAATTCAGTGTTTTGATGTACAGTTCTTGTTAATTTAGTGTTTTGATGTATAGTTCTTGTTAATTTAGTGTTTTGATGTATAGTTCTTGTTAATTTAGTGTTTTGATGTATAGTTCATGTTAATTTAGTGTTTTGTTGTATAGTTCTTGTTAATTTAGTGTTTTGATGTATAGTTCTGTTAATTTAGTGTTTTGATGTATAGTTCTGTTAATTTAGTGTTTTTGATGTATAGTTCTGTTAATTTAGTGTTTTGATGTATAGTTCTTGTTAATTTAGTGTTTTGATGTATAGTTCTTGTCAATTTAGTGTTTTGATGTATAGTTCTTGTTAATTTGGTTTGTACAATTTCTTAGCTGATAATTATCTTTTAATTGTACCTTTTCTGGCACACCGATATGCACCAGAAAATGATATATGGGGTTATTATGTCCGAATTATATTAATAAATATAATAAAAAACATGTATAACACTGATTAGTGAATAATGTAATAATATATTTCAATGTATGTGTAAATTGTAAATACCTTAATTGCCAAATTTACACAGTACATACAGTGTAGGTTTTAATATTTAAGAAATACTTAAGTTGGTTGGCCAACAAACTCAATCAATATTTAGGCAGAAAATCCGCCTGAATTGGTTTGAACTAATGGATTGCTTGAGACCTGATGAATTTGCAAATGTAATGAATTGAAATGCAGGATGAATTGATTTAACTAATGCATTGCATAACTTAATGACTAGCTTAACATAATCAGCTGCAGTCGTCCTCATTTACTCTCTGGTTGTTTTAAAATCCCGTAAATATACCTTCATATAATAACAAAACACAGGGAGTTCTGGTGATTGCATGATAACCACGATCAGTCGAGATCAATCCATACGTATGAATTGTTCTAACCTTCTTTGGAAGCAAATATTAATAAAAAAATTACTGCTTCGTTAAAACAATGATTTAAATGTAATATAAATGCTAAAACAATGTTGATACATTGACTGTTTGCTTAAATAATTTACAATTAAAATGAGCAATATAATTTAACATAAATAGCAGACAGACAGAATAAACTCATTATTGGGTGAGATCATTACTAACCCCGGGCAGCTCATTACAATGAGCATTCGACATGGTTCCCAAGAGGAAGTCTTCGGTCACGTCGCGCCATTTCTCATCAGTCAAGTTGCGCCACTTGTCGATGATATTGCCGAATCGGTTGAACTGTCTCGGCTCCACTCCCCCCTGCGAGGAGGAATCCGCCAACCCCGGGTGATGGTCGACGTAGGGCCTGTCAGAGTCTGTTATCCACAGCTCCATGTGCGGGATGGGCAGGACTGCTCGTGAGATACACTCCAGAGGCAACACCTCGCCTTCTGTGATTGTGTAGGTGTCGTTGAAGTTGAGTTCAACTGTGGGAGGTCCTGGTGTAACATATTATCATGTTTGATAAAGTTTCAGGGACATTCCATCTAATTATGCGTTGATCATAGGGATGTACATGTACAGGGCTAAGTTAAAGCTAAATTGAATATCGGTTTCCTCATCACAAAAATACTGCCAGAGAGTGTTAGGCAGGGTTTCAAACGCGATTTTCTTTGCTTTTCAAACTAGCATTCGACCAACTCGATCACCAGTCAGTATTTTATATAGAGAAAAGGAAAAGAACGAGAAGAACAATTTATTTAATTTATGGGTAGCTAATGTACAAAAATATTGGAGTAGTCAACTTAGAATGTTTTGTTAGTTATAGTTGCAGACTTGTAGTGGAGACCGAGACCAAATCCAAACCCCTCGAGACCAAGACCAAGACCAGACACCTAGAGACCGAGACCAAGACCAAGACCATTGAAGCAACATGCTCCAAGTATAATTAAATGAGGAGGTAGCACGGGTATAGGCCTAAACTACACCACTATTGACTTCTACAGGAGCTTTTAAAATTATTCTATCATCCTACTGGTAGAAATTTATTAAACTATCATAGCGTACTAGATATACTATGTTAGCGCAACCTATATGATAGACCTATAAATATGACATTTTAGGAAGCTATATACTTTTGGAAGCTATATTCTATATACTACCGTTTGACTTTGGAGTCAATTGAGTTTCCCATATAACTGCTCAAATTTGAAAATATCTACTCGATCTATTAATCTTTAGACTGAACTTTTTAGTGTACAACAATCAAAGAGAAAGAAAATGACATTAAAACACGTCATTTTTCTACATCATACATGTATAACACAACTTCTCGAAAATACTTTAAATAACATGAAGTGGTCTCGAAAATATCAGAAACCAGTCGCTCGAGACCAAGACCAGATCTCTAGGTCTATGCAAGCCTATATAGTTGCAATATTATTTTATGCCTACCAATGACTTAATTTTTCTTATTATTTCTTAGTATTTCTATTAGGCTACTGATTTGAAACATGCGTTTAGCATTAATTTTATAGTTTCATGTATGTCTTGCCGTGTTTAAAGTTACCAATAAACGTCTTAAAATGCCATTGTCGTTGGCCCTAGGCTTAACTTTCCATGCTCCTCTTTGTCTCTGCAGGCATCATAATTAAATTGAGTGGAGTCTTACATACTTGAGAATCGTTATTTGTATTTTAAAATTCCTTAAATGCCAACGGGATAATTCCAAAGGTACAATTTTGGAGCAGTAAATAAAACCCCGGGTAGACTTGGTACGAAGGTTGCGGAAAAGTTAAAAACTTAAATCAAACTTAATTGGTACTGTAGAAGTTACTTACTGTACACCTCCAACTGTGTAGTGCCCTCTAAATCTCCATGTTCCTTGTGGTAAGCTTGACATGTATAAAATCCACTATCCTCCAATTTAACATCTGCAATACAATCAAATACAATGTAGTAGAGCGTAATAATACGTAATGCGATGCATTATCTTCTTAGTGTTAATAAATCAGTTCCGAAGCTATGATGTTGAATACAGTTATTTGATTTGTTGTGATCTCATCGCACTTTGGTTTTTCATTACTTCTCGACAAACACTATAACAAAGATTGACAAGCATGGCAACCATAACGTCAATTAGCAAATACAATGTCCTTAACATACATGTACATATAGTAGACCTATAGCAACCATAATAGATGAAATATGTAAACTTCATGCACAAATATATGGGACAAAGCAGACAATAACATTCCTTAATTGTTACTATAATTGCAGCTCTGTCATTTGACGATTCTAAATTTATGGCAAGTGCAAATTTAATTTTTATCACTACGTCATATTTATAATTCCTAAATATTAACGCTAATTGCAGCCCTGTCATTTGTCTACCATAAATTTCTGGCGAGTATAAATTTCATCGCATCATCATATTTATAATTTATAATTAAAACAAATTTTTTATGCACATGTATAAGAAATTGTATTTGCATATATAATGTATAAGAAAAATATTATATATATATATATATATATATATATATATATATATATATATATATGTATAAGAAATTTCTATAATATATTGCTTTCTTGAGAGTCGTGTAGTTTATTTCTAGAACGTCCGCCTTAGGATTGAGAGGTTTGGGTTCTATCCAGGTTAAAAAAAAAGCCAAAAGCTAAGGTTAACGTCAGTTTCCTCACTCGAAAGCGATGTCAGGTTCAGTTATAAGTGCCCATTTTCCCTAGTTGTGTACATTTTTGCACAAGTATACAGGGTGCGCATTAAAAATATCCTCCTAGCACAATTGTGATAGCTTAGTCAATTCTTAATATTTCGCCTTGAAATTTTAAGAATCTCTTGTCGAGGAATTTAGCCACAAGCTGACCAAATTTTGTAAAAATACTTTTAAGGGAACCGGAGTTATCCAAGTTTTGCGAAAAATTGATTTTTTTTTCATTTAACACGCAACGTAAAACGCCAATTAGAATCAATTCCTTTTTGAAAATGTGCTGACCCTGAAAAGGGCCGTTAGATGACGACGCCTCTGATATTTTGCTACAATGTATTGCTCTAACACTATTCTGCCGAAACTGATTGAAGACTGCAACAAGTTAAAGTCAAATGATTTAATTTTCAACAGGACGGCGCGCCGGCTCACACTTAACGTCTTGCGCAATACTTTCTTGTACAATACAGGCCAGATTTCATAAAAATGGATGATTGGCCACCTAATTCTCCAGATTTTAATCCACCTGATTCTTTGTCTGTAGACCCATGTTGGAAAAGTATCGTGCTTTCAAGCCCAAACCCAGAAACACAATGGAATTAAAGGCTGTTCTTCAAGAGATCCGGAAAGACCTACCACAGCAGTCCATTGACAGCGCAATTTTATCTGTAAGAAAAGAGTTCTGGCCGACATTAAAGCCCAGGGTGTTTATTTCGAGCACACATTGTAGCACAATATCAGAGTCGTCATCATCTAACGGCCTTTTTCAGGGTGAGCACATTTTCAAAAGGAATTGGCGTTTTACGTTGCGTGTTGAATGAAAAAAAATCATATTTTTCGCAAAACTTCGATAACTCCGGTTCCTTTAAAAATATTTTTACAAAATTTGGTCAGCTTGTGGCTAAATTCCTCTACAAGAGAACTTTGAAATTTAAAGGCGAAATATTAAGAATTGACTAAGCTATCGCAATTGTGCTAGGAGGATATTTTTAATGCGCACCCTCTATATCAATTTAAAAATAATTTGCTACAATAAAACATAGTTTTAAAATATATTAAATGATATTGTATATACGATGCAAGATATCAATTTGGCCTGTTAATTCAATTATCAAAAGTAATCATTTTAATTTTGAATTCTTGAGAATGATGAAATACATGTTAAAAAGAACAAGACTTGCCGTTGATAGTCAGGATATACTCCAGCTCTCGATCTATAACGTTCCGCTCCACACTGTAACGTTTCAAGTCTCTGTACATCTTTGTCAGGTCAGCTGAATTCGTCATGGTCTCTCGTACCGTCTTAACGGGCTCACCAACGTGCACTTCCTTGTGGATGTTGACGGTTATGCCGTGGTCATCAAAGCCCATCAGTCGACAGGTGAACTTAACGGTACTGCCAGGGTTAACCACCAGATCAGCTGTCTCCATGTGAATGCTTGGAGTGTTTACCTGACCTCTTGCCACAGCCAGCGCTATAGAAATAGAATTGAAGAGTTTATATAATAATAATAATTATAATAATAATTATTATTATATTAATTATAATAATTATTATTATATTAATATAATATAATAATTATTATTATATTAATTATAATAATTATTATTATATTAATATAATATAATAATTATTATTATATTAATTATAATAATAATTATTATTATAATAATACCACTAAAGGTTTAACGTCCGTTTCTCCCATCCAGGGATGATGTCAGGGACGTCCCCGCAGTACACATCACTGCAGCTCAATATACCCAGGCCAATCTGCAAAAGTATTGTGCTGAAGAGATGTAAGGTCCTAAACGAAAGGCCCTATCTCACAGTATGACATTGCAAGGTCCGGTGCATAGATAAAGAGCATATGTTACGGGGTGTAAGCCAGTGTCTTTGGATTTTGTAAAGTCTTTTATGTATTCTATGGTTTGAACTTGTTTCTGAATGGTTGTAGGTTTATTAGACTTGAAATCTGTTTATTGTTCTTCTCATGGGATCCTGTTTCAAAGTTTTCGTTATGATCTCAGTTGACTTTTGGTGAACAGAATTTTTAGCATGAATAAAAAAGTTAAATTCTAAACGCTTATGGCATAATATTTCTGTAGTTTATTAATGCAAGTTAAGACTTGAATGATTCCAGATACAGTACGTTAATTAGTAAATTACTGAATTTTTTTATAATTGCATGTCATGCAATGCATATAGTTAGTATATATATATACATGTATATATATATACATATATATAAACATATATATATATATATATATTTATATTTATATTTATACATGTATATATATAAAGGCCTCTATATATATATATATATATATATATATATATATATATATATATATATATATATATATATGCATATATATACATATATATGCATATATATATATACAGGATATACTATACATGTATATATGTATATATAATATATATATACATATCTCGGAACCCCTATTTACTAGTTCCTGTTTAATCGAGGAGCAAGGTACGTCTATCAGCTGATGCTGCTATTTTGAATGTAATTTCGCAGTTTGGAACAAAGACGTGCTAGATCTTTAAGCATTTCAAAACTTTTCAGAATCATTTGTTCGAAAAATCTACTTGTCAATCCTGGACAATCAGAGTTCCCTCTCTTCAATTTTCAAAATAAGCTTAAGACTGGAGTCTGCATGCAATCGTGCCCTTTATTAGTATAAGCCTTAACTCTGGCTTATTGTATTGGTCAACATATTGTATAAATCTACTTCGTACTGAATTATTGCATGCGAAATTATACATATTTATCTGCTAAGGAATGGTGATTGAAATTAAATCCAATGGGCTAATAAACTGTAGAGCTGAGATGAACGTCAGTTTCGTATCACAAGGACTGACAGAGACTATCTGGCTGGGATTCGACCCGATGGTCTCCTGCTTATCCGGCAAGCCTATTCGGCCATTCAATCGGTACAATGATGACAGTAAAATCGTTATCGTGAGGATATTAATTACTTGTCAATATTGTGATAAACCAAATAATTAAAACAATCAAACAAATATATACTTGTCTACTTACCGGTTAGAAAGAGCGTAGTCAGTCGCATTGCTGCCATAGTCCCTTTAGTAGATATTATTATGTTGCTATCGCAGTGTACGAGTTCTTAAATACTTTTATATCAAGTATTTTACAGCCTTGATTTTGTCAAAATTGTAGTGTTCTACTCAGTAAAATATTTAGCGTAATTCTGTATTTAATGCAATTGTGTATAGCAGTTACTCAAGACGATTAAAATAAATTATTAGTAGACTCTAAAAGTTAAAGAGTTTGATTCCAGAGAGTTTCTGGGCTTTCAATTCTGACGAATAATTATTGAATAAGTCAAAATATAACAGACGATGGGATAGGCCTATGCTAGACAGAACTTTGTAGTAGGATTGCACAAGCAAGACAGGCCTTTAGTAATAGGAAAGAACTGCTAAAATTGTCTAAAGAAAACCACAAAGATAATGGTAGTGAAAACTTTGGTATGGATGTGAAGCCTAAATATTATGGAAGGAATATATCAGGAAAATAGATGCGTTGGAAATGTGGATATGGATAAGAACGGAAAAGATTTGCTGGACCCAAAAAGTTACAAATGATGAAGTCTTGAAGAGAGTGGGTACAAATAGACGGTTGATAAATTCTGTACGGAATAGGAAGAAGAATTGGATAGGACACATTCTATGAGGAGATAGTTTACTAAAGAAAATCATAGAAGTTAAAATGGAAGGAAAGAGAAACATAGGTAGACCGAGATTTGGAATGTTAGATGATATAAAGATCCACTCTTAAGTGGACATAAAGAGAAAAACGGAAGACAGAGAAGAGTGGAGGCGTTATATACCATGGACCTGTCAGTAGACAACGCACAAAGAGAGACAGAGAGAGAGAGAGAGAGCTAGCGAGGGCGATTCAATTGAAACATGCAACAATTTAAATTAATTTTTGTCTCATTGCAGTTCATCATTTGAAATACTATAAAGCTAATTATATCGTCTCTTTCTGATAGACAAGTGTACTAAGAAGAGACCTACATGTATATCAAGATGACGTATTCAACTAAGCCACACTAAATCTTCCTCATCCAAGAATGCGACAATTTGTGATGGGGTTTTCTATTTTTAAGAGATTGATCAGTTTGAGCCCGATAGATATTGAGAGCACGAGAATCTGGAACATGGTTTAGCCAACTAACGCTCTCTCAGATAGGGGAATTCAGATAATCCAATGAAACAGCAAACATACAAAAATATTATACAAAGACTTCTATAGCAGTTATTCACACTAATTTATGTCGTCTTGTGGCGTTAGTCATTCACCTGAACACTAATAGACGCTGATTAAAGTCTTACTTATTAGGAGTGGGTTGATATTAGTAGTTGATAAAACAATGATATCAGGGGCTTGTAGTCACAGGCAAACTTAATTACGTGTTATATATTGATACAGGTGCAACCTAGAGGCAGGCAGCGAAAATCTACATGTATGCTCTATTAGCCTATTCGATTCAATTTAGCTTAATAAATTACAGGCATACGTTATGTTATCATATGCACACACTCAGAGGTCAACAGGAGTCTACGACAGGAGATCTTTATCTTGATGAGCTCTGTCATTTTTATTTCCGTTTCATAGACCCGTTTCAAAGCTTATTTGAAATTCAACGATCGAGACGTTTGAAGTAATTATTTTAGGGAATACATAAGAGAACTAAACTTAGTTTAATCAATGGAAGACTTGAGGAGAAGAGTTTAACATTTTAATGCTTATGAAAAGGCGACAACAAACATAAGGAAGGAAATAAGCCTATACCGGAAACTCTCACTATTCCTGCTGCATACAGTGCCATGAAATTTTAAATGATCCATCCGGTACCGGTGCATAAAGGTGGAGTATTGCAATCGATTGCAGGTTCGATTCCTTGGCGAACTGATCGTAGAGAAAACTCCCGATCATTGACATGATCGACAATATAGATGATTGGCTAAACTTGCTAACAAATGATTTAAGCATATGATACAAATCATATGTTTAAAACAAATGACATCTACGAATAATAGATAGCATGGTGAATGAGTGTTTTGATATTAACTTGGTTTATTTTAATTTTTAATAAGCTAATCCTTAACACGGTCTTTGTTATTTAGGACTCTTATTAAATTCATTTATAAAGGCGCAGCGAAATTACGTTCAACATGAGAGTTGTGTTATGTGTAGTGTGACTGTAATCAAGCAAAACGCGCTGATTTCATTTACATCGTAGATTAATATATTATTTATATTGTAAACACCAAATGTGTCATATTTCAGCAATTCGCAAACATCTCGTAATGGTTTATTTGATTAGCTGATAAAGCATCTGATGATCAATTCAGGAGCATTCTACATCCGGTTCAATAAATCAATCAACGGCTTTTCTTCACGAAACTCATGCTTAGCAAAGTCTCAGACGCTTAACTACCAGTAAAATTTCAAGTTTAGTTTTGCCCGTAATTTAACCCAACATTAAGTCTTGTGACAAGTCTCGTACAGGTTTTTAAAACTACACGAATCAGGTATTGCGTCGGGTAGATGAGTACAAAAGATATAAACAATTATATTCATTTCTTTATTCGTCAAAAACAGACAGGATCAAGAAGCATCACATATAAATATATACACACACATACACACAAAAACATAGGATCATAAAACAATCGAAAATGAAATACTAGAAACTTAACTAGAATTCTTGCTAATTCCAGCACTAGCATTAAAAGCTTCGTAAATTAAATACACGCTTCTACCATAAGACACTCTATTGTCTAGAACCATCGAACAATTTATAGGCAATCTAAAACAATCACACATTTTATCTAGATCCCTCAAAACATATCTAATTACAAAGTGTTTTAAAATTATATTTATACTGAATCTATTTAGGCTGCTTCTAAAGAAATTAAACATAAGTTTAACTCTAATGTGCTTAAAATCCAACTTACCCAACCCTATCATAATTGGCTTAGCAGATTCCCATTTATGATAGTTAAATAGTTTTCTATAAACACTGTTCCATGCAAAATTTAAATCATGAATTTGATCGTTTCTAAGTGAAATACTAACAGTGGCATAGGTTAAAATTGGCAAGCAGTAGGACTCTAAAAGATGCAATCTTGTCAGCTCAGTTATATAAGCTGATTTACTCAATATATTATTGCAACTAGAGCAAAATTTTCTAATAATCAAATTGGTGTCAACCATTAGATTTTTACTTGCTATAAAAGTAATACCTAAGTATTTAAAACGTTTTGCCCAGTTTAATGGCTTTTTCATTAGAGACATTGAAGAAATTTCACAGGCTGACCCTAACCCAATCGCAGCACACATAGATTTATCTGTATTGAATTCCAATAGTAAATTATCAAACGAAATTGAGCATTTATCTAGCATCTTTTGTAAACCGAGCACCGTTGGTGAAATAAGAAGGAAATCATCAGCGTATAAGATCATACCAACAAATTGTGCACCAATGGTACAACCTACATTAAGAGATTTTAGGTCATTAATGCAAGGATCAATAAAAATATTAAATAAAGCCGGCGATAGAGAGTTACCTTGTCTCACGCCACTTTTAACCTAAGTATTATGAGAATAGGATCCATTCCAACGAACACAGACATTTAACTTAGAATACCAGTCCTGTAGCACAATTATAATTCATAAAGGAATGCCCTTCAATATAAGATTTGTAAATAATTTAAAGTGGTTAACTTTATCGAATGCCTTCTTCAAGTCAAGTGTGGCCATAAACACACTATTAACATTGTCTAGAAAATATTTAACGACTTCAGTCATCATAAAAATTGCATGATTACAACCTGAATTTACCTTGAAACCAAATTGGAGGTTGCTAGTAACAAGATAATCCTCATATACATCAAGAATGACTAACTCAAACAGTTTAGAAATGAGTGCAATTAATGTGATACCTCTATAGTTGTTGACGTCGTTTTTATCACCAAGTTTGTCCTTAATTATAGGGATAATATAACCTGTACTGAACCCTGAGGAACATAACCCTGGATAGCAATGCTTTTAAATAAGTTAGTTAACTGAACGACTAGTATAGGGTGTGCATAATTAGATTTAGGTGGTATAATTAGATTTTCAGCCATTAAATTGTCAGGACCACAAGCCTTACCTATAGCAAGCTTACGTATACAGCGATCCACTAGCTCAACCGTTAAACACGACATATCAGGAGCAATAAACATTCGAGCAATTAGTTAAACTTTTAGTCACCAAGCATTCACACTCAGTTTTAGCGTTGGTAGCCAGACCGGAATCACAGTATACAGTTTGAAAATGATTCATGAAGGCATCTGCAACCACCTTATCCGAACTGGAATCATTAACACATATCGTATTGTTATTAGTATGACCGGTATGCATTTTCTTACACCAAGCATTCCAAAATTCGATGCTGTCTTTATTAGAAATATGCAAAATTGAGGCTTCATCATACCTACTTCCATATTTCTCAGCTGCTTTTTAATGGCTAGTTTATATTTGAACTTTACATCGTTCTTAATGGAGAAGATCAAACCAGTTTTTGGTCGACCCATATCATGCCAAATACGATGCCACATAATAGACTTATCCTTAAGTTCATTTAGTTGGTCATTCCAGAATGGTTTTAGTGCTGAAGAAGGTATCTTAGGAATGGAAGTGCTCTCTGCTGTTAACAGCCGTTAACAATATTGTTATAGAAATCATCTTTAGCTAGTTTAGCATTGTTGCCCTTACAAGAATAACGATCGTTACACGAACAGGTAGAGCTATATAAACTAGTACAGATGTGTAAATTAGAGAGTAACATGCCACTATAATTATAACATTTACGCAAATCACCTTTGTCCCATCTACGCTTGAATAACTTGCTAGTATTGGCGTTATCATTTACCCCAGACTCACTGGATTGCAAACTTCCAAAGGGAATTGTAATGCAGCTATTTAACGTCATACTAACTGGACGGTGATCACTGTGGTTTAAAGGGCAATCTAATGTATAATTTCGACAGAGTTAATGTCAGATTTCAATTCATTCGTTACAAAGAAATGATCAATACATGAACTATACCCATATTATGAATTAACAAAAGTACATTTATCATTAGTGTCACACTTAACAATATCATCACAAGAGCTCATTTTAACACTCGTAAGAAATTGATTGAAAATATTAAAGCCTAGATTTTTGCTGTCCAACTCAAAATTAGTGTCGCCAAGAATGATAACATCAGTATGGGAATTATTCTCAACAATATAATCAATAAAACCTATTATCATATTAACATCATCTCTATAAGTTACAGCTTCGGAATTACAAGGAAAATAAACATTTATCAATAAAATAATGCGATTACCTAACGATATCTTAACCGCTAAGCATCTATTAGAGGGATCTGCTCCCACATATTGTACTAACTTATCAATTGATTTATGCCACAATAAAGCCACACCAGAGAAAGGCCTACCTCGCAGTATGCCTTCTTCCAGCCTATTAGTCATAGCGGAAACAGAACGCAACTCATAATCAGTACATATGAGTAAAAGCTTATGCAATTCGTTTTCCCTGAGCCAGTGTTCTTGTACTGCAATTATACAATGCTTTATTGCTAATTCTTTTAGCATAGCTGCACCATTGTTAAAACCGTGCATATTAAAAGTCGCAATATTAATTGCCATTGTTAAATATAAGATATAGGCTATCTTTATTTCTGGTTATACCACCACTCCCTAATTACAGAGATTTCAGGCCATATATTTGCATCTAATATATCACCTTTGTATTAACATCACAGGTGACAATGAATATACTGAATTTGTATTCACGACCATCCTTACTAAACCCTGACAATTTCTTACAGACGCAGCCTTGGATTTCACTGGCTCCTAGCAACTCCATTATAACATCAGTAGTTGTTTCCTTCTCCAACTCCCAACAAAAATTGTCATTCTTTTGGCAATAGCTTTAACTTTTGAGTCACTCGTTGTAGTTTTTTCCCCGATCAAATGTGAAGGCCTAGGCTTCTTCCTCTGGACGAGCTGAAAGCCATCCTGGTCCCCAGTGTTGGAACTAGGGTGTGAAGATGTTCTCTCCAGATTAGTAGGCTTCTTTTGTGAGATTGAACGTTGCACAGGGGCCTGCGGGGAGGGCGAATTAACTATGTCTGCCCAAGCTGTCTTATGAACGGCAACATCATCACGACTATTAGGAGCACGGATACGATCCTTGTTAGGGGGTTCATGCGACTTATACGAATCCATAGTTTGAGTTCTGGACGAAGGCAAGAGAGAGATCGGAGGACCCTTATCCAACCCATGTAGAATGGCGTCTATCTTAGAGTCTATAATACCGAACCTCTCACCCAGAGTAGACTGAACATCAGAACTGGGGGCCGGCTTCTTTATAAACTCCTCCATAGAGTTTATTTTTTAACCACAAAGCTATCCATTTGAGACCTCATTTCGAAGATCATCGCAGAGAGTCGAGATCAAGGGCAGCGAACTTGGGCATATCCAGCTTGTTGATATCTGCCGCCATCCATGCGTCCAATATATCCTCAGCGTCGAGCTATCGTTCATTTTCTGTAACACGCCGAGCTATATTCCTAGGCAAAGCGGTTTTTATAGTGTCATTGCTCCTACACTTATCTAAAAACTCAAAGAGCACATTTTTAGCCTCTGCAATCTCCTCCGTGTTGTAGAAACCAATCGGCTGAGTAACTATAGCTTGTCTTGCTTGGGCATTTACGTTATTAGATACGAAGCATTACAGCTCATTAACAGTTACACAGGTAGTGTCCGTCATGATGCAGTTCTCGATAACGTATAGAACAGCCTTCTGGTTCGTTAATAGTAATAAATGAGCATAAATTAGTAACGGTATTTATTTATATTTCAAAAATAAACAACCGCCATTTTACGTGACGTCATCTTTTTCTTTTTTAAATTATAAATAATTCAGTATAAAAGAGTCAATGAATGGGTATAAAAGAGTATAACTGAATTAAAGAGTATAAATCAACTCAATAACTTTATTTAGGTTTTCTAAAAAGACGAGTAAGCAAGAATTTAATTAAAAAGGTAATGTGAAGAATTTTAGAAGCGAAAATGTTCCTACGAGAGAGGCTAAAATAACGTTTAGAAAATGTTGGCTTATCCATTGAGTTGGAATTAAGAGTTACTTGCTGATTAACATACATAATAGACGATCCGGAAGTGATTTTAACATTTCCTAACTTCGCGCTAGATTCAGTATGAGCTAATCAAAATCAACATTTAGAGGAGAAAACTCAATTAACATCCGGAATACGATGAGTACGAGACAATTTAATGGTAAAATATACAAATAAATACAATAATAAATAAATGACTAGAAAATGAAAATATTAAAATATTAAAAAAATTAACACCAATGCAAATATCATAAATAAATGATCAATAAATGTAGAAATAAAGGAAATGCAACCGGAAATAGTAAAATAAACTCCAAAATACTATATCTGTTTCACACTGAAATTGAAAAAAAAACTTAAATTGAATGTCTCAATAGCGCAATGGATAACGTCATGAACTTTTAAATGACAGATCAATTGATGAAGTGAATCCTCGTGGGTTCGAATCCATGCCGCGCTGATCTGAGAAAAAAATCTCGGACATTCACTGGACTGGTTACACGGAAAATGGACTAATTTGTCTAACGGATTAAACATGTGGTGTTAAAATGTGATAGATATCGACATAGTTGATCATTTCTCTATAATGCGTGTTTACTTTACTTTTTCGCAAATTGCACCTGAACTGCTTGTGAAGGTTGTATATTATCTCTAAATGCTTAGCCAACAAGTCATTGTTTCAGTTGTAAAACTAGCCTAGAATATTCGCAACTTATTAGTCTGTGATGTTGTTTCTGTGTAATTAAACTTTCATCCATAAGTTACACATATGATTTAGGACAGTCAATTGGTGGACTGTAGATACCATCTAGCAATTTGTTAAATTCTTATTCCCCTCAGTTTTGTGTTCGATTGGCATCTAATTTATTTGTGAATGTAAATATTGTTTTAGAACTAAACAATCGCCAGTTTTCTGACCATATATTATATATTATATATAATGTATATTATATATTATGTATAATACTGTAGCATATTCGAGCCATGTGGAGGTCGGGAGGCACTTTTCAAAAGACCATCTCTCAAGTATAGGTCATCATCGTAGATATCCTCTCCCAGATATAATATGGATATCGCTAGTCGTTAGAAACTTATTTCAGTTTAATGTAAACTCGATTCAACTTTTTTTAAGAATACAAAGAGTAATACTTCTTAATACCTAATGTATTAAGAAATAGGAAGAGGAGTTGGATGGGACACATCCTAAGTGGGAAGGTCTATTAATAGAGGTCATAGAAGGGAATATTGATAATGATAATGGAAGGGAAAAGAGGCAGGGGCAGGTGGAGGTTAGGTATGTAAGATGTTAAAGACACACGCATAGCATATGTGGAAATGATAGGAAAGCGGAAGACAGAGATGAGTGGAGGCGTTATATGCGATGTACCTGCCAGCGGGCAGTGCACACTGAGAGAGAGAGAGAGAGAGAGATTCAACTTGAGGGGTTTGGTTTAGCTTTCGGATGAGGAAACGCAGGATAAATAAAATAATGATCGATTGATTAATAGATAACATTATCCTGTTAAGTTGACTTGTTAACATCCTATGAGAAATGTTACTATACAGTCAAGGGCGAAGCCACGGGGTTGTTTGGGATTGTTCAAACAACCCCACTTCTGAAAAAGTGACCCACGCAATTCATGCAAATCCTGAGACTTGGTCTTTAGGGAGGAAGAGTGGTGTGCCTAGTTTTCACTCGATGCAGGTGTTGTGTAGCTCGTTGATGCTTATTCGACCTGAGTCATAATCCAGAGTAGACTAGTGTGTGCAAGAATAAAAAGAGTTTTTTTTACAAAGAGGTTCTTTATGAAACCTATTTGTTCTCTGAAGAGCCTGTACTGGTTTTGATACCGGTGCAGGTAGTACTAGCACTATTTATCCAAATTTCTTGAACAACCTCAATTACTATGGTCTGGTTTCGCCCCTGTATACAATCCTCAACCGTTCATTTCTCTCCTCGTCTCTTATAACTCAGATTTACGCAGCTTTGAATGATCTAGGCTTAATGTTCAAATCTGAAAGTCTGTAGTTCAAATCTTGCTCAGTCCAATTGTAAGATAAACAGGTACGAACAAGCAGATAAGTCGATTTACGCCTGTACTAATCTAATTAGTTTTACTTTCGCTATCAAAGCCCTTGTTAAACTTGTCGATATAGTAGAAAACTATCATCAGCCTAAATGAGAAAGTTACTATTGTTCACTAATTAGAAAATAAACTAATGTTTCCTAGAATCTTAAAGTTATTTGATTTAAATAACGGCTCATTTTGCGCCATTAAAATAAATAGCACTATAACTTTCTCGTCCTATTAACAAGCTCAATAATGCAGTGAAAAGTTAAAAGTTAAAACCATTGTTGCGAATAAAATGATCTTCTAAAATGACATTTATCACTTTTAATATCACGTTATTAACCATTACAGGCAGTCTAGTCAATATTTTATAGATCTATTTGCTATCAGACCTGTGAATATCCGAGAGTTTACTTTTTGAGCTCTACTTGAAATTGATCCCAGGATCTCGGGCACCGTCATTTAACATTTCACGACCTAACGCGGTTACACACTGAACTATTTAGACATCCTAAATGATCAATTTATATAGTAGATCCCAGAGGTGAATTGAATATCTCCGGTACGCATCCAAGACCAAGAGAATGGGACTAGGAGAATTTGTGCTGTTGGATATATTTCCTGACAGATTAAAATTCTTGAACTTAAAAGTCTTTAACTCAGGGGGCTTCATACAGGTTTAGTTCTTTGCTACAAATTTCTAAATAGCCACGTAGCTGCCTCTATTGAAAATTTCGACCTTTTTATTGTCAACCCTGAAATCACGGGGGATTCCTTTAAATTAATCATAAACATATCGAGAAGTAACGCTATAAATTTGCTTCTAGAATATGTGAGCCTTGGAACTCATTGCCTGATTATATGGTTCCTGATTATATGGTTTTAAGTAATAATGCTAAAGCTTTTAAATGACAACTTCTTAATGTTAATTTTCTCCTTCTAAAGCACCGCCCAACGGCAGGTCCATGGCACAGAACTTCTCCAACCAATTCCATCCTCAGTCTTTCCTTAATGTCGACGTCCCTGACATCATCCTTGGATGAGGAAAAGGACGTTAAACCTTTATTTATTTATTATTATTAATCTCTATATAAGAATTTGTTATCAAATCATCCAGCAACCCACGCTGATTTTAATAAGTTCTTATGTTTAATTTAAAGAAGTTCCCCATGAGTTCCGGGTTGAACTAGTACAGGATCAATACTATTGCTCATTAAAGCTCTAATATTATATTTATTTAGAGGTCTACTGCAAACTAACTTGCAACGATGATAGTTGCATTGTAAGGTATCAAATGTTGTACCTGTTGGTTATCAAATATAACGTATGTGCGATATACAGTATATCCCTTAGAAATTCGTAATAGTAAATCTTTGAATTTATTCAATAAGAGATGCAAAAGCCATTTAATTAGTATTTTGTAATGATAAATATATCTTAATGTTGACAATTATCGTGCTATTTCTGTCTTTACTTAGGTTGCTTGCTTCAATAATTGTGATTTCATTTTTATGCCATCAATTGTTGTACAACAGTTTTTCGAACTTGCACGCCGGTTAATCGTTACTGCTTTTTCGCTAGTAACTTTTGCTAATTTTAAATGTACATGTATGTTTGACTGTTTTTTGCGTGTTTGCTGGCTGTCAACTAGATAGGGTATATATGCCCTCTTTGATGACCTTGTGATTGTATGTATACTTGTATATGTACTTCAATAAACATAGTTCTCTCTCTCTCTCTACTGTATAGGCCTACGCTTGTATAATGTAATTTCTAATGACAAATTGTGTAACAGTTAATCAGCTTATCTACTATATATTTTTTCTGAAAAAATCAGTTTCGTTTTTAAAAAAACGATCTGTTTCGTTTTTAATGGGTTTACTTAAATTTGAGTATTTTTCTTTTTATATTTTTTAAATAATCTAGTGGTCATATATAAGAGCTATTGGACTTTTATGTAAATTTTTTAACATTCCCTTTATATATATATATATATATATATATATATATATATATATATATATATACAGTATATATATATATATATATATATATATATATATATATATATATATATATATATATACAGGGTGGTCCGGAATAAATAAAACTACTTTGAAGGATAATAACTTAGAAATTTTTTATCCAAACGTCCTACTTGATACAATAAATTCAAGACAATTCTCTCTTTTCTATTAACTAACTTAGCTAAATATCTAAGAGATACTATTACACATGTCTGAAAAATAATCATTAGTCGCCGATATGTCATTTTCAATGAAATTGCGTGAAAAATCAAAATCTAAAAATCAAGAATTCAAGATTATACATTGGGCCTTAACAATTTCAAAAAGCGCATTGCAGTTTCTATCGATGTCCTAAATGAATTGAGATTTAATTTAAAAAATGTTCAATGTGTCCACCATGTGTCCGAATAAAAAAAGCTAAGGCTAACGTCAGTTTCCTCACTCGAAAGGGATGTCAGTGACGTGGGAGCCCAGGATTTGAACCCGCATCAACTGATCCGCGGTCGAGTATCTTACCGACTTCGCCACTGGCTCCAGCCTTTAAATGCATTCACCCGCTGGAACCACTGATCAATTGCCGAGTCCATGAATGTCAGACTGACCTCAGACAAAAAGAAGGACAATGACTCGTCTCAAATGTTCAACGTCTTGAATTGGTTCACGATAGACTAATTGCTGAAGACATTATTAAACGATCGAATAGTAAATCGTGTTCAAATCAGGGGGGGCTGTTAGGTGTCCCCGTCTACGGTTCAATAAACCCTGGCAGGTTTACTTTTGTACGGGCGATCATATGACATGAAAATGTCATATCGGCGACTAATGATTTCTCAAACAGGTCTAATAGTATCTCTTAGATATTTAGCAAGTTTATGGAAAAGAGGATTGCCTTTAATTTAAAGATGATTTGTAGAGATGTATATTTATGATATTATCATGGATGAGACACGACTATTTAATTACTTTGCTTAAACACCTTCAAATTAGCTGATTTAATTTGATCTGATTACGTTATTTATGAGTAGAAATCAATGTCCATTCAACAATGTAGGTCATGTAGTAAGTCTATGGACACCTAGTAAAAGACTGTGCGATCGGAGGTTATGCAGGTGCCTGGAAGATGAATCCTTTTCCTTGCTTGTTGAGATTTTTGTTGATATCTAAGATCATCGAGATCAAAATATAATGCTTTCATTATCAAATCAATGCTCACGTGTTGTGTCCGAGAAAGTTAAGACTAGACCAACCTTATACTGCGTGGGTTATAATTATATAGTTAAAGACAAAAACATCTCAGAATCTGAAATTTTCCTAGCTATAGGCTAAAGAGTGTAGCCTTTTAGCCTATAGCTTGGGAAACTCGATTGACAATTTTTCTCTTCAATAAAGGCTGTATTAACTTATTAATCTATGGAGTGTTCAGTACGGAGCGTGATAACATATTGAATACCTTGGACCTGCAACATGGTAGAACAACAGAGAGCTAGAGAGAGAGAGAGAGAGGGAGAGGGAGAGAGAGAGAGAGAGAGAGGGAGAGAGAGAGTATCTAATCAATCAGCTGTAGTTAATCACTATCTCAGTTATCATATACAATCATGTATTATCAGATTCAATAATGTATTAAATACATTATTGTATCTGATAGTACAATAATTAAACGTACATTAAACTAAGAATTACAGTAGTATTGATTTGAATAATATTAAAAATTTTGAGAAGTAAAGAACATATTAAAGTTAACCTAGCCGTAATATCTCACATTGCACAACTAAATTGCACGATAGCAGGCTTGCCTGATATGAAGCAAGCCAACGGCTCGAATTCCATTCCATATCATCTCTGAGAAAATTATTAACTCTGCGCTAACAGACTTTAAACCTGTATTTCTATGGCCTCATTATCTTATCAAAGTTTTAAGGTCATAGAAGTTACACAGTAAATTAAATTAACTTGACACAAGTCACAAACAAATGACAAATTTTAAAATGTTAATTATAATTTATTAATGAAAAATTATTAAAAGAGTAAATGGCAATTCAACATTACCAAATAGCAATTAACTAATCTCTCATTTAATATCAGTCAAACATAATTTAGCAGTTGAACAAGGTATCTTCTGACCTAAATACTATTATCAGTTATGCGCTCACAACATTTAATAATCTATTACAGTGACGAGATAATAATTGAAGCACTAACATCATCAATTGCTACAACAATTACTGGCATCAATTAATTCGTGTTTCATCACTGTAAATGCTGTTACAAGCTAGAACGCTTGCCTGATAGGAAGAAAGTCATCGGCTTGAAACCCTGTCAGAACTTCTCTAAGAGTTTCCTTAGCGGTATGTAAAATTAAATTTTGAGTACAAAGTTAAAGAAATTAAGACTTAGAGTTTGATACTGCTATACTGTCGACCATGGAAAACTTGAAAATAGATTCATCGAGAACGACAAGTGTGACGAAATATTCGCGTAAAGCAGATAAGCATAGATTCAGAATGACCTCGGAATACTCACAGAGAATTTTAATTTGTCTCGAAAGAGCTATGTTTGAGTTCTGTTACTTGCAAGAATGGCTACAGCACCCATCAGAGACTATTAGAGTGCGGATCAAACTTATACCAATGACATCTTCAAGCAATGTTACAAAGTAACGCAGCCATCTAGACCGATACAATAAGCGCGAAAGTCATATTTTAAATCTTATTTAATTTACTTATTATTAAATTTAATTATCATTAAAAATCTGGTTAAAAATCTTATTTAAAAATCTCACTAAATTTAATTATCAAGAAATTTTGATGTTGAAGTCATGCAGAGCTCGTTATGGAAAACATACAAAGACTAGCTCTTGACAAAAAGCTCGAGCACTGACAAATACATTCGAAACCGACTTGAATTTAACGTCTGATTACATATATTAGCAGAACATCACAACATAATAATACAGAAGAAGCGCTAAGCCCTGCTATCAGAGGATGAAAAGAGCATCTGCTTGATTTGACGAAACACAATGCCCACCACATACACCACGCCTACGATAGAAATGATGATGAAAGTCAAGTGAAAGAAGCAAAGAACTCCAACGTCATCCTTCTCTATCTGGGCCTTGTTCTCTGCAAAATCCAAGTTTATATAGAGCAAATTAAATACCGCAATTTTTATAGGCCTTAGTTTTAACTCTAGCAAAACAGAAGTATGATGGGTTGAAGAAGAAGTATGATGGGTTGAACCAAAAGTATGATGAGTTGAAGAAGAAGTATGATTGGCTGAACCAGAAGTATGATGGGTTGAACCAGAAATATGATGGTTTGAACCAGAAGTATGCTGGGTTAAACCAGAAGAATGATGGGTTGAATCAGAAGTATGATGGGCTGAACCAGAAGAATGATGGATTGAACCACAAGTATGATGGGTTGAACCAGAAGAATGATGGGTTGAACCATAAGTATAATGGGCTGAAGCAGAAGTATGATGGGCTGAACCAGAAGTATGCTGGATTGAACCAGAAGAATGATGGGTTGAACCAGAAGTATGCTGGGTTAAACCAGAAGAATGATGGGTTGAATCAGAAGTATGATATGTTAAACCAGAAGTATGATGGGTTGAACCACACGTATGAGGGTTAAACAAGAAGTATGATGGAAGTATTATATCACTCACGTAGGGCTGCGGCGAGACTGGCGGTGCTGAAGACAACAGCCACGATGCTGGCGACGAGAGAGAGAACCTCCAGGACTATAGCGATCACCCCCAGGAGCTGCAGGTCTGATCTCTTGCCGTACAGCGTGCTCGTCAGCCCGGCGAGGATCGTCTGCAACGTGTGCGAACACCAGCACGTTCAATCTCAACGAGAATATTGTCATGTCTTAAAATGTCTTATTTATTCTTTGATTTCAAAGAATTGTTTAAAAACATTCTATAAAATAGAATATTAAACTACCAATATGGAATATGGATGATACAATATGAAAATCTTTGATATTTAAAAATTTATTATAAAATATTTAAAAACATGTTATTTAGTTTGATAGTATCATATTTTGTTGAATTACATGTACTATGACATTGAGAATATAAAAGAAATAGAAAATTGAAATCTTAATATAACATCAGACTTCAAATTTTTGACATATGTCTTTAGAATGGACAAAGGTCAGACGAACCAAGAAACTTTAATGAGAAGCTGACGTTTGTGAAACCGAGTAACATTTTTTATAAGTTGACTAAACATAATTGTCTAATAGCTTTAGCCAACTCACACTTGTACAAGCACGATATTAGAATTTAAATTGTGAAAGGTAAAGTCAAATCTCGTTCAGTGAAGAAACTATCTTTTAGTTTTGAACTATTAACTGCTTGCACCGGGTACAATGATCACTGCATTATTTACAATACGCAATCTACCAACATGAATTATTTAACAGAAGGTTTCGATTCAGATTTTCTATCGGGCTAAATAAAACTTTTAAACAAACTTAAACTGATTTTCAAGTAGTTTTCTACAAGCTAAAACAACTAGACAACTAAATATATAAATATATAAATATATAAATATACTTAAGACAAACTCTAGTTAACGTTCGTTTCAGTATCCGTACTGCCAGAGATTATATGCAAGATTTGGAAGCCATGGCTTCTTAACTATTGAGCAAGAGTGCTATCAACAGGGCTCTTGGCAACTGGTGCAAAATTTACAGCCTTTAGTAACCATTAAGCTGAAGCTCAGCTGTGTCAGCACCTACATCAAGTGCATATTTTGAAACTGAGTTAAAATTATATTTTTCTAGCAAAAACAAAATCATAATAGCACACATCTTTGTGAAATGATCAGCCATGCTGATATCTATCAATTTTAATGCCACATATTTAAGCCGTTAGGCAACTCGTGTCATTTTTACAGGTTCCTGGCATGTTATTATTAATCCTTTCCACGGTTAATCATATCTTTGCTATTGATAGCGCCAATCGGCAGCAAGCTCCGATACAAGATTAACCTTCCATGGGCCGAAGGGGATATCCATCATTACGTGACACGACCTGAGCTTTGAACCCAGGCCACTTGTATCCGAGGCGAACACTCTAACAGTTACGCCATATCCCCTGCCCTAAGGTAGAGGCACATACCAGAGCTCCGGACCATATGGGAGAGCCACGATGATGCCAGTCGTTGAGGACGTTGCTCGGATGTAGTCTGACCTGATCCCACGTGATCACCTGAACTATCCCCACGTACGTAGCGACCTGACCTAGAGTCATCTGCTCGAGTGGGTTGAAGTAGGCTGGGTTACCTCTGTGGTCGCACTGCAAGCGTGGGCACATAAAAGCAACTGAAAGCTCTGAGGTTAAGACAACATCAAAACATAGAAATAAATAGGGGCCAAATCATCATCATCTTCCCTTGAATCACAGTTTAGCTAGGGTCAGGATACAAATAGACTGTGTCTAATTCTCTCTGTCCTACATCATCTCATCCACAGAAATATATAGGGCATCTGAAAAACGAATGGTAAATTTGTGCTAGTCATCTTCCAGATCATTAAGCCCTCGATGAAAGATTACGTAACTGAAGCAACTGCGAAATTGGAAAAAGAGATTTTGCTGGGATATATCTGTGGAAGAGCTGGGATTTATCTGTGGAAGAGCTGGGATATATCTGTGGAAGAGCTGGGATATATCTGTGGAAGAGCTGGGATATATCTGTGGAAGAGCTGCTTCCGTAATCATAGCGTAAGCAGACTTATAGCCTACTCACCTTAGCCAGCCTTCTCACGACACCATGCGAACAGTGATATTTACTCCAGCAGCAAAACGGCAGAATCATAAACGAAAAGAAGAGATACAAGTGAAATATAAAATGTCAGCAAAATTCCACGATGGTCTTAAATACATCAATTCTCAAAGGATTTTGGAAGAGAATTTTTTCTGTAAGATATCTTTCTTTATCTTACAGAAAAACGAAACGAGATTATTCGTTATATTACGCTTTATCTTTCTGTCACTGATGCGATATCGAGCAGGAAACTGATGTTAAACGAGGTATTAGTGTTAGCTTTTTATAATGCACTTTTCACTGCACAACTAAACCGTAGTCGGTATCTTCCTTTTGCAATCCAATTGCTTAAAGTAAATATTATTCTAGCAATTCGAAAATTACAGAAATTACAGAATTTTTTTTTAAACATCCTTAATCGGATATGCTTAGGGCAATCTTAACGTTTGTTAATTTATCACTATTTTTGAAGTGGACATAATTAGTTTAAGCCAGTCGTGTGCGGGTTTGC
Organism: Enchytraeus crypticus; assembly: GCA_905160935.1. Classification (NCBI taxonomy): domain Eukaryota; kingdom Metazoa; phylum Annelida; class Clitellata; order Enchytraeida; family Enchytraeidae; genus Enchytraeus; species Enchytraeus crypticus. The sequence continues at coordinate 335,995 of CAJHZI010000815.1, read as the reverse complement.
TGAACCAGCGTACAGCTCCCAAGCGTCTTTGCATGATATGCAGTCCCCAGTGGCTAGGAAACGAGTTCTTGAGGTTTGATTCTTTCAATCGTCTCAATTCACAGGTAGTATCTAGCAGCTGAATGGCTTCAACGTTAGTATGATTTAGCAGACGTTTCTCATGTTTTGCTGAGTATTCTCGGATTACGCCATCGATTCCTTTGATACTCAGGTCGCTATGTATCTCCTGATTGGTTACAAAGCGGTAAGCATTAGTAATCATTCTAAGGAAGTTATTTTGAGTTCTTTGAATAATGTCCCGGTTTGATTGCTTTGTACAACCCCAAAGCTGAATACCATATGTCCAAATTGGCTTGATGATTGATTGATATATCAACCTTTTACTGCTCAGGCTGAGTTTAGAGTAGCGTCCAATTAGCCAATACATTTCTCGCTGTTTGTGCCGGATTTGCTCAGCTTTTTGTTTGACATGGTATCTCCAGTTCAATCTCGCATCCAAGTGTAGGCCAAGGTATTTAGCTGAATCTGCCTGAGGAACTTGTAGGTCATTGAGGTAAGTGTAAATATTGTTGCTCCTATGGCCCAATGCAAATGTTACATGAACCGATTTTGTCTCATTGAGTTTGATTTTCCAATCTTTTGTCCATCTGCTTACTTCATCGGGAGCAAGTTGCAAATTCCTGACAGCCTTCAACTGACAAGCATCAGTTACCATTATTACAGTGTCGTCTGCAAAAGTTCCCATAAACGTACCCTCTGTTGTTGGAATATCTGCTGTATAGAGGAGGTACAGTAGAGGACCAATTACACTTCCTTGCGGCACTCCTGCTTGAATTTCATATAGGTTAGAATATGCTTCTTCATGTGATACTGTGAATTTACGATTTGATAGAAACGATTCCAAGAGTTGGCAATAGTTTTGTGGTAATAATTTGTTCATTTTATGAATGAGGCCTTGATGCCAGACTCTGTCAAACGCCTGGGAGACATCCAGAAAAACTGCAGAGCAGTATTTTTTTCCTCTAACGCGCATTCGATTACTTTGATTACGCGATGTAACCAAACCGATTTGGTTGATCGATTGTCGAGTGATGGGCTCTGAACCCACATTGAAAATCTGGAATGTTGACCAGTGGTTTGAGTCGTTTCAACAATAACTTTTCAAACAATTTAGAGATTGCAGGTAACAACGAGATGGGTCTATATGACGTTACTAGTTCAGCTGGCTTATCAGGTTTCTTTAACATGATAATTTTTGCAATTTTGAAGCATACAGGTACATATTTTAGTCGGAGGCAGGAATTGTACAAATATGTTAGCATGATGACAGATTGTACAAATATGTTAGCATGCACATCATAAAGTCCTAGGATATTTAATGTGATGAGCTATTCTAAAATTTCAACACACTTACTGCAGTACATGCACATTATGAGTAACTAATATCATCATCATCATCATCATCTTCCCTTTAATCTCAGTTTTACTAGGGTCGGGATACTAATGGGCAACTAATATATATCAATTAATTCATTGACTGCACAAAGTGATTCGCAACTAAAGAAGAACATAGGAAGCAGGTTATTCAATACTATTACAATCAATCAAACCATCAATAATCAATCAATCAATAAGAACTTAAAGTCCGGTTCCTCACCATAAGGCAATGTCAGGAACGTCTCTTGCAGACTCTACACAATGAGGCGCCAAAGCACCACACGATGACGACTGTGTACAGAGAGACCACAAGAGAAAGCGAGATAAAAACAGTGCAAGTCCAAGATCCAAGGCAAGCGCGTCAAATTTAAACCTATGGCGGAAAGAGATTGTTTTTAGCTTGCCACGGAAAGTACCAGTACCAAGATCTTGCGGCAGAGAGTTTCATAATGTCGGACCAGAAAATATGAAGGAAACAGAAAACATCAAATCTGCAAATGGCAGATTTAATGTTTAATGTTTGGTACAGTGAGAAGATTTTTACTAGAGGAACGAAGACTACGAGAGGGTTGATAGATTGATAAGCGATCAGACAGATATGATGGTCTAGCATAATTTAAATCTTTGAAAGTCAAGGAAGCTATATTGAATTTTATTCGTTCAGAGACTGCAAGCCAGTGCAGTTTCTTACGAAGAAAAGAAGTGTGGGTTTTGAACATTTTAAAATTACAGACGACTAGAGAAAGAGAATACTGGACGTGTTGGAGACAAATTAGAGAGGTCTTCGGGAGATCAATCAGTAGAGAGTTACAATAATTAAGTTTAGAATAGACAAGAGCATTAGTTAATACAGTGGCAGAATTGATATCAAGGGACTTACAAATTTTACGTAATTGACGGATATGGAAAAAAGAAGAACGACAGACTACTAAAATATTTGTTTTAAAGTTTAGATTTTTTTTAAAATTACACAAAGGTTACGTGCAGAATCTGTAGGTATTATGGGGACATTTTTTAATGTTACGGGTTGACTGGACATTTTATTACGCTGCTGTGGAGTGCTGATGAGAAGGTATTCAGCTTTTGAAGGTTTAATTGTGTTATTGTTTTTGAAATGTCTTATATTACGGTGTATTCATACCTTAGCGGTCATGTCGTACACCGCCTCCCAGTGGTTGTCTAGAGCGACGAGAGTGGATGTTTGAGAATGCAGAGACACGGCGAGTAGTACAAGTGATATGACATCCAGAGCGAGGTTAAGCCGCACCAGGTTCAAATCTACAGATCTGTTGTAACATCAATACGAATAACTACATTAAAGCTTACTCGTCAGTTCCAGAAAGTATGTAAGTGACGGAACTAACATTTGATTTTACCTTGACCCTACTGAAAATAAGTCAGAACCTAAAAAGCTAAAATAGCTAAGGTTAACGTCAATTTTCTCACTCGAAAGCGCGATCAGTGACGGGCGAGCCCAGGATTTGATCCCCGCACATACTGATTCGCGGTCGAATGTCTTACCGACTGGCTCCAGCTAGTGGTGAAGTCGGTAAGCGATTTTACCACTCTGGCTTAGTCTACAGTTAGAGAGATTCAAGTATTTTCAGATTCGCCGCCAACCGCCTTGGAAGCTGAAAGAAATGGTAGAATAAAAATAATTTGTAAAAAGACTCCAAAGTCCAATTTTGTCATTATTTTAGTGTAGAAATCACAAAGGAAATACAGATCTGCCGCCAGCTGAAAGAAATTGGGCAGTAGTTTTAAATTGCTTTAGTTACAAATTTAATTATAACTAAATTCACTAACAGTGACGCCATCGAGAGCTGTTCTAGTTCAATAATCGTCTAACAAAGACTGAACTGGAAACTTGAGGAGTTATCGATCAATCAATCAATCAATAAGAATTTAACGTCCGGTTCCTCGCCACAAGCCGCGAGTTATCTTGTAGAAGTGCTCTGATTTGTGTTCAATAGCTCGTCAATATTCTTGAGTTGTAGAGATCTTCGATAGGAAAGTGTCTTTGGACAACTACTGAAAATTTACATGGACCTTAATGAACCAGTCCTTCATTTGTTTCATTCTTCAATTTTTATCTCGTGGACTAACTTCAGTGAATTCACACTGCTTAAGTTAAGAGCGGGGGTTTATAAGACAAGCAATAAATTATTAATATACATGTATTATTACAGCTTAATCTCACAACCAGAATAAAGTAATAACATCGAAGGTTGAAATCAACCGATCATTTAACACATTCGATATATCAATTTATCGCAGAGCTATACACTCTTTATTAGCGGAGCTAATAAGTTAGGAATTAAACATTATAAAGTTAATTATTTATATAATTAATTCCTAATGAACTCAGTAAAATCTAAGATATTAGAACTCACACTGGCTCATAGGTAGACTTCTTTAGACTGAAGGAAGCATTGCCTAGAAGATACTGCCTCAGAGTTGTGTTATCTGAGACAGGCCCTGTATGGATGAGAGTGTGGATTGTTGGGACTAGAACTAACAGACTGAATCCATGGGCGACCAATACAGATATTGATGCTAAGCAACCCGTTATTATGTACAGCGTATTCTGCAAACATCACCAAATCATAAACAATTATTTTCAATTCAGGAATGAATTAGTAGTTAGTTATTGATTTGTAATTTGAATTTGCAATTTGCCTAGAGATTAAACAGCTGTTTCTAGAGTGTTGAAAGATTACTCTTAAATCCGCGCTAGCTGCAATTGCTCTGTCAAAAAGCAACGATTCTATGTATCACAGAGAAGAAGGAAGAAATAATGAAAACTACAAGAACTGTGACTAAGCAGGGGAACTCAGTCAATACGTGCGCAATGGCATTTGTAAATGTAGGAGAACAAAAAATGCCTCCGAGTCTAGAATAGAAAATCAAGAATTTTTAGAGGTATTCAGATCTGTGACTTGCAACTAATTGTAGTTGTCTTAATAAGTCAAAGTGAATGAGTTTAAAGCAGCACGTTCACGATTTAGCATACAACGGCAAATAAGTATAATTGGTTCTAGCTGTACAGCCTTGCTAGAAGTATTATGAAATAAAATAGAAGTACACTATTTAGTAGGTGAAGCTTTTTATTATTCATTATTAGTGCTAAGTGAAAACATAATAAAAGGTATTAAAATTTTACTCACTTTTAATTTACTAAAGTAGTCTTTATTATGCCAGAACCCCAAACAACCGAGGACCAGCATCTGTGCAGTAAGAAATAGCACCAAGTTGAGAGTAGATTTTTAAAAAGAAATATCTACAGTTACTATTAAGTATATCATATTATTAAAAAATATATGTTAATTAAAAATGTATTAAAAACATGTTCATAATTAAAAATGTATAAAGAAACTGGAAGAAGAGTTCGATAGGACACATCCTAATTAGGGAAGGTCTATTAATAGAGGTCATAGAAGGTATAATGGAAAGGAAAATAGGCAGAGACAGGCCGATATTAGGTATGTTCGATGTTTTAAAGACACATGCATATATGGAAATGAAGAGGAAAGAGGGAGACAGAGAAGAGTGGAGACGTTATAAACCATGGACCTGCCAGTAGGCAGTGCACTAAGAAAGAGAGATATGTTAATAATCGTACTTTCTACTAGTATTAATAATATTGTTGAAAAGGCTACTGTTAATTACTGCTGTCTGGGTGGGAAGGCATTTGCTAGCTAATATATTTTCGGTAGCGGGAGCGAATATTGAATCTTCCGAGCGCTTTATATTGAAGCCATCACGCCTCCAATTATGACATTTAACTTACGGTTAAAGCTTTTTTTGTAAAGCTTTTTTATTTCATATACAATAATATGCATTTCTGTCACTAGATTGAAGTAATGCTAAGCAAGAAATTCTATTAAGGGAATATTTGAGGGACCGGTTTGGTTTTAAAATTGAACCAGCCAATAACAGCCAAAGTTCTTGATAACTAACGTTTTTTAACAGTTGAAAATTTAATTAATACTTCACATCTCTATCTCTCTCTCTCATAGTGCACTGACTACTGGCAGGTCTAGTATATAACGACTCCACTCATCTATATCTTCCGTTTCCTCTTCATGTAAAGCTGGTAAAGCTAAGGTTAAGGTCAGTTTCCTCACTCGAAAACGATGTCAGTGACGGGCGAGCCCAGGATTTGAACCCCGCACATACTGATCCTCGGTCGAGTATCTTACCGACATCGCCACTGGTTCTAGCCACACCGCCACATGTCCACATACGAGTGGATCCTCTATAACGTTATTTTTTACATACCTTTATTACTAGGGTTTCTACTTATGACGAGGTGGACCCCTGTGCCTTCCTCATCTTCGACTAACATTTACATTTAATACTTCACTTATTCTTCATATATTCTAAATTCATCATCATCATCATCATCATACTTCCTTAAATCCCAATTTAACTAGGATCGGGATACAAATAGACTGTCTCAAATCCTCTCTGTCCTAAACAACACCATTAGTCAATCCTCTATTTGAGACTTTTCCATTTGTTTAAATTTTTGTAGCGATTTCTGGAGCATAGGCGTTCACCAACCGAATGCCCTTTCTGACTTAGGTATGGATCTTAGTGCTTAAGTCGCCTTTCTACGACACGTGCAGTCACCGGTTGATCAATTCTTCAAACAACCCGGACACAACACGGGGAAAATATATTCTAAATTAATACTCGTAAATTGAATTAATACTTCACATGTTCTTCACATATTATACAGTTCTTGAATGGGAAATCAGCTTGCAATGGCTGCAACTCGACGACCAAAGATCGAACTAGTAAAGACTACAACCTAGCCTAAATGCAGCAGGCCTGCAATAAACCACCGGGTTTCTATCAGTGCGTACAAACAATAAAACCAACGAACCAGAAATCCTGACCAGAAGTCACTGCCATACTGCGACCAATACGTCGCCGCCACTCTAATGACGCCAATAACTAGCAGCAACGCCCCCAAGACTATAAATAAAACTGTAGGAAGATGCTCGTTTGTGATTGGATAGCGTTTTAAGGCCGTGAAGGCGTTGCCAAGTCGACCGACGAACACGAGGTCCCTGGTGGTCCTGCGCCGCTCGCTGTTCGCGCGCTCTCGCTCTAACCGCGCCGCGAACTCCGGCGTCATGCGCGGGCGTCCCACGCTGAGGCGACTGACCGACGTCTTGCTGTGACTGGACCTCGAGCGCCCGCCGCTCCCGTTACTCGTCGACTTAGATCTGAAATAAACAAAGTCTACGTGAATCATCAGTATATTTAATGTTGAACGTCCGCTTTCTTACCTGAAGACTATGACAGAGACATCTCAGTAGCATCTGCAAACTATAGGCCTGTTGAATCGCCAGCACTTTGATAGAGGTACCTGAAGTGCTTCAGTAAAGAGTCAATTTCTTTCTTTCACTCATTCGTTCGTTCATTCGTTCGTTCTTTATTTTGTTCGTTCGTTCGCTCGCTTACACTTACTCAGACTCAGTCATTCACGAACGAACGAATGAATGAATGATTTTGATTCATTGTATTATCGATGCGATCGATTCATCGAAAGACCGACCGTCGGACTGACTAAATGATGAATCGATTGTTTGATTGATTGATTTGCTCATCGATTAGTTGATTAATTAACTAATATTTACCTAGCGCTGGCTCCGTTCCACGACAGTCTATCCTGATATCCTCTCGACCTGGGCGCTGAGCCGAACCTCGAGGGGTAGCTGCTTCTCTCGCCTGCTCGGGAGTGAGGCCGCCTGTCCAGGGAGACCTCGGGGTTGCCCCTCGCCTTCCGTCGCTTAGGAGACCCGGACCCCGATGACTTGACGCTGGGTGTCTCTAGAGAAAGCTTCCCACCAAATAATCCCCTAGTTAAACTCGATGATTTACTCGATGAATCGTCTCTAGGATTTGTTTCTCCGGTAATTTTATTCCTATCTATCTCTTGACTCGATCGTTTTTTGCTCTTCTCGTCTTTAGTTTTTAGTTTGCCCTCCGAAGCCGCGCTGTCGACTGAGAGTCGTTTGTCCTTCTCCACCACAGCAGCTAACCTTGCTTCCTGCCGCTCCAGTTGCAGCTCTGCGCAAAGCGCAAATAAGTTAAAGTGTTAAAGTTAAAGTTGGTAATTAAAAGGAAGACTGGTGAGAAATAATGTCCACTCTCCAGTCTGAATGAACTGGAGTGCTGAAGATAGTAGATTGTAATGTTAGTATGTTAATTGCAATAACGCATATTTGCATTCTATAGCGGCCGCGTTCTAAAAACAGTGGCTTAGCTTAATTGCTCGGACTAACCAATGTGATCAATACCGCGACACCGAATATCTACTATGCTTATTCATTGTCATAACTGGGTTAGTCGCATCTCAATCAAAATGAAATTAACAGCTGGTTTAATCTCAGTTTTTCGGATTCTGCGAGAAAAGCCTACTAAAGATCTACTAACCATACACAGGATGCTTGTCGATATTGAAGGCGGGGTTATCATGGAACATGACGTCAGCTTCGTGGTATCCCTCCAGTTCCAGTCTCCGCCTCTTCCCGCCCTCCGCTCGTCTCTCCAGACTAGCGGGCACCATCGACTGGGTGCGCCTGACCCGCCTAGCCAGGCTCGACGAGCCCCGGGTGCTCAGGGTGCCTCCACCGGGCAGGCTGGTCGAGGCCGTGTCGCAGCCTCCCTGGGAGCTGCCGCCCGACACTACCCGGGCCCGCTGTAGGTAGCGAGGACGCTGAGAGCCCTGAAGGGAGTCTGAGGTCTTCGAGACTGCTTTATGTCGTCCTCCATCTGTACTGTAGGTCACCGAATATTCATCCTGTTTTATATAGATAAACAATCAGCTACGTGTTCAAATCAACCTAAAAGTTAATGCTATTGCGAAAGAATAGTTTAACGTCCGTTTCACATCTATATAACAGGAAGAGAGTAGCATCGAATTTTAATTCTGCAACCTTTCGAAGAGATCTACACAGTGAGCCAGTGAAATTTATATAAATATCAAACAAATCACATATATACATTTCAATATCTAAAGTATTTTAATTACATTTCTTTTAAATTTTCGTTTTCCGCTGCACAACAAAAGAAATCTTATTCAATTCAGTTTACTTTAAATACTAATTGCCTGAAGGTAAATTGTTGTCTCGAAATACTTCATGAATCACGTAAATTTCACATAACTATTTATTTTATTTAATATCATATGGAAACTACAAGTAAAGTAAGGAGTAAAAACAATAAAATTAAAACACATAAATCTATATTAAAATACAAAGTAGTGCGTAGTTCAAAAAGCCAAGTGCAAAAACAATTAATATTACTGTGTATGACACAATTTCATTCTATGCACACAGTGATATATTAAAGAGTGATTGACCAAAACTACAGGCACACGTGATACGCACAACTTTCTTAATGGCCAAAATTGACAATAAAAGAGCACATAAATTATTGACACATTAGCATTGCTGCACTACCGACATCGCCACTGGCTGGAGCCAGTGGCGATGCCGGTAAGATGTTCAACCGCGGATCAGTCTGTGTGGGGTTCAAATGCTGGGCTCTCCCGTCACTGACATCTCTTTCGGGTGAGAAAACTGACGTTAACTTTAGCTTTAGTTTTTACTCGTGACTGAATCAACGACGACTGTAGCTTCAGCCATTCAGCTAAGTTTCGTGTTTAGGACTTACCTCTTACCGCATGACCAAAGAAATGATGCATTGGTTAATCATATACTTAAGAGTATTGTATTTCATATCACATATTCCAATATCCCTCATATATTTTGGAATTGCGGAGGAGATGTTTTCAATGTTATTTTGAGAGTAAATATCTCTACAGTTGGTCTTTAAGTTAAAGTTGACGATGACTTGAAGCCTGCAATACAGAGTTACTCATGCGTGCAGGGTTTCAATCAACTTGTTGGATAGAAAGAACGTGTGAAAAGCCCAATGAATCTCCACCAGTGCTTTATGACAGAAAAGCAGAGCTAAAGGTATATAATAGAGATTGTAATACAAACATAGAACACTAGTTACATCATAAATCAGTCTAATATTACTGAAATGGTGCAAGAGTTATGAACAAGGACACCAGAATTTTTGATCAAAAGGTTAAAGCAGCCTTACAGAAGATTTCGGTTTGGCAACTAAATGATATAAGAAAAATTAGAGTTTTTGATTTCTTTTGTAGGTCCAATGAATTGAGATATGGGTTGTGAGCAGGGAACCTCTACACTTAGTTTTGTAATGGTTGAATTTGTAGTAGCCATCAATCTAAGTGACAGGTTTGCGAGAACGTTTCTTTTTTATTTCTCAGAATTGAAATACATTTTGATGAATGAAATAAATTTAAAAGTAGAATAAACAGAATTGGCTGAGAATATGTTAGCATCGGTAAAGTTCAAACTGTGGATCTATTTAGGTTTGTGACGTTTACTGACTTCAACTTATGTTTACTGACTTTAACTGACTTTTATTGACTTTAACTGACGTTTCAGTATTGACTTTAGCCGACGTTGACTGACTTTAGCTGACGCTTTCTGACTTTAACTTAGGTTTTCTGACTTTAGCCGATATTTATTGACTTTAACTGACATTTACTGATTTTATTAATCAATCTATAAGAATCCAACGTCCGGTTTCTCGCCATATGGCAATGTCAGGAACGTCTCTTGCAGACTTAGCTGACGTTTATTGACTTTTCTTATGTTTACTGACTTTTTCTAATATCCACTGGCTTTTACTGACGTCAATGACTTTAACTGACTGATAAACAGACGTGCAGATTATGATTTAAATTCTCAGTTTCAAGCGTTACCTTGCAACACACTGCAGCAATCGCTTTATTGTTCTGTCAAATTCAAAGTAATTGTGTAATTCGGCCAACTTTCTAAGAGGTTGAAGAACATATTATCAATCAATGGGTTGATCTGATCAACCGACATCGCCACTGGCTCCAGCCAGTGGCGATGTCGGTAAGATAATCGATCGCGGATCAGTAAGTGCGGGGTTCAAATCCTGGGCTCGCCCGTCACTGACATCGCTTTCGAGTGAGGAAACTGACGTTAACGTTAGCTTTTATACTTTTACCGGTGAATTACTTTCTCAAATCTTAATGTAGCTATTCATTTGAAAAATATAGCACCGGATGTGGCTTTGCATTGTGTCTAGATCCTACCCTAGCCCCATTTTATTCGACTCTTGTGACACCAGAAGTAGTCGTTTAGTCTATTATTTATAGTAAAATAGTTATCGAGACAGATAGCATACGAAAACTCCAATATCAAGCAATGATAATCGGCTGGAGCCAGTGGCGAAATCGGTAAGATACTCAACCACGGATCATAATGTGCGGGGTTCAAATAATGGGATCGCCCATCAATGACATCGCTTTCGAGTAAGGAAGCTGACGTTAACCTTAGCTTTACCAGTTTTTTAGATGATATTCATCTATCACCTTCAATGCCGCATGTTATAATATTATTGGCAGTTTATGCCATTGCCCGTATTAGGTCACATGAAATTCTTAGACATTTGACCCTCGGGATTTTAAGGAACCTAGGATTGGTCATTTAAAATGTTATGACTAAATCTGATGCCCTTCGCACTATTTGATCAGACAAAACCCATATAGAATGTCTTAATAGCGTAAGGGTAACGTCATGAAGTTTTAAATGAAAAATCCTGAGGTGAATTGAACACTTGTGGGTTCGAATCCCAGCCGCGCTGATCTGAGAGTAATATCTCAGACATTCACTGGACTGGTTGCACGGAAAATGGTCTAAATTGCCTAACGGTTTAAACATGTGGTATTAAAAGTGATAGATATCAACATAGTTGATAATTTCACTATAATGAGTGTTTACTTTACTTTTTATAAGATTAAGAAAAATTACAAATTGAATCTCAACTGTACAAATAAGAGGGCAGTTAACGGCATACCAGCGCTGTTATGCCGTTAATCACAATCACATCATCATCATCATCATCGTCATCATCATCTTTCATTTAATCCCAGTTTAACCGGGATCGGGATACGAATAGACTCTTTCCGCTCGTGTCTGTCACCACATTATCAGTCCATCTCCTATAATCTCTTCCATCACCGGTCACTATTATGGTCGCCTGCTTATTAGATTGGCTACATAGGTCAGTAATGAGTGAATCATAATACATTTTAAAGTCAGTGACGAACCGCTACACAATAAGAAAAACAGAAGGGGAAAGCAAAGCACGTCATTGTGAAAACCATTGCGAAAGATAATTGACTGCTTCTCTGACTCACTGACTTAAGACTGACCAACTAATCGATTTACAGTCTGAACAACTGTAAGTGTTAGATTGACTGCTAGATGGGATGCTTGATTGGCTGAATACTTACTGTTTTATTTATTCAATTTTATCTAATTGATTGGTTAATTTATTATTATGATTTATTAAACTACCCTACCTGATATGAGTCAGAAGCCGGCCTTCTCTTGTGCCTCTCTGACTTGGTTGGGGGACGAAATGGACTAGAGACGACCCCAGGTCCCCCGAATAGAACTTCCGGGGACTCAGGATCCCCTGAGGACGGGGATTCCGGGGTGGAGAGATACCTGAAGGTGGCGGGTGTTGAACATTGGGGGGTGGTTAGTATAACATTCGAGTTCTTATCTAAAGAGACTTCTCCCAGTGTATGAGTCCGGTATGAGTCCAGTGGCATGATTCGGACAGTTATGATTATTACAGGATTATTTCTAGAATCATCTTGAAAATATAATGAATCCTGATTGGTTGCTGATTAAATTATAATACGTATTTATAAGCGATAATTGTTGTTTTACAATAGGTTTATCCGTATGAATCCGATTAGATTTGAGCAATTTCACATGAACTTCATTATCCGGATCTGTTGATGTGAAAATTTAGCTCTTCGGAATAATTCACCATCTGAATTCTTCATGTTAACGAAGTTCGATACCGAAACACTTAATTTAAGTAAATCCACTAAATCTCTACTGGAAATTTTGAGCTAGAATTTAATATCATAGAATAAGATAAAAGAGATGAAACGTAGATATATAGCTAGATATAACTAAAATAATATATAATTAGGTCACAGAAGCCTCAGACACAATATTACTCCAAATGTGCAACATTTTTATTTTTGTATTACATTTCATGTTGATTAAAGCTAGTAAAATCTAGTAGTTAGGTTAAACCTGATTAGCCTGATAAACCTGATTAACCTGATAAACCTGATTAATCTGATAAACCTGATTAACCTGATAAACCTGATTAACCTGATAAACCTGATTAACCTGATAAACCTGATTAACCTGATTAACCTGATTAACCTGATTAACCTGATTAACCTGATTAACCTGATTTTCTCACCAGCTTTAACTGATGTACCCAACGTAACTATTCTATCTATTTGAAATTAAGTAATGTATTCGCTGTATGAACCAGCTGTATTCTCTAATCTAAAAATAAACAATGCAAATGTAAGACATAATCCGTTAGCTAACATGCCTTAACGACTTGTCGGCCCATGGACATAAGCTTACACTGTTGCCAATATATTCTTAAGTGCCATTGAAAATGTATAACATCATAATATCGAAGAGAGGGTTCGAATAATTATGAGAATTTATATTAAAACAGGGATTCCTTTCGCACGTTATATGATTCTTTAAACCAGCTTGAGAGATGTTAGTCAATGAGAACCAAATGGAACTCTCACTCGTAGCGTTGATACTGTTGACTTTCAAGACTAAATATCCAATAAATAGTAGTAGTCTAACATCGATTGTGTAATATGTTTAATATGTTATAATATGTATATACGACTAAAGATCAAATAAATAGTAGTAAGTATATAGTTAAGTGTAGTATATCTCAATATGTATACAGGGTGCGCAAATTAAAATTGACGTTTTACGTTACGTGTTAAATGAAAAAAAATCAATTTTTTAGCAAAACTTGGATAACTCCGGTTCCCTTAAAAATATTTTTACAAAATTTGGTCAGCTTGGGGCTAAATTCCTCGACAAGAGAACCTTAAAATTTCAAGGCGAAATATTAAGAATTGACTAAGCTATCGCAATTGTGCTAGGAGGATATTTTTTAATGCGCACATGACTAAAGATCTAAAAATATTAATAGTCTAATATTATTACGGGTAATATATTTTGCCTTCCAGATTTCAGAAATCTAGCCAATATTATTATCCTCGAAGTCTATCGACATTTTTGACGCTATTCATCAGGAATATATTTTCATTGTAAATTATCAAACTATCTGTCAGCTTCTGATAATAATAATATTAGTTATATTAATATATGTTGTTATATTAATAATATTAATATTACTAATATATAATATTACTACTGTAACTAATAATATTAGTATTGTAGCTTTCGCGAAAGTATGGAGCGTGGATGTTGTTGAGAAACTGCATTCGCAATAGAGGTGAAGCTAAGTTTAACGTCTGCTTTGTTTTTCAAGGGATACTGTCGGAGACGGTCCGGCTGGGATTCGAAGCGATGGCCTCCTGCTTTTCATGCAAGCATGTGTTATTCATTCGGACATCCAAACTGTACATATGCGTAAATTTATATACATAAAAAAACCCAACATATATAAAGTTCTATTATGCCGCACTCAATTTCTAGGTCCTTACAAAATGCTATTAACACTAATAAAATAATAAAATAAAATCTTAATAAAAGCTGAATGGAAATGTAAATCTAAAGTGTAAATCAGTAACGTAAGTCTAGCACTGCTATACTATACAAGTAATACTATTGCGCACCTTACTTTTTCTCAGGCCTAAAGCTTTACAAGCATAAGATGCCAATGATCTAGCACGCATTGAAGCGAGTTAGGCCTTCTTCGCGTCACACTGCGCGACGTGAGGCACATAATTACTCTGGGAGTTGTCGCAGAGTTACAGTGGTATTGAGTAAAGCCCTGTGTAGCTGTAGTATAGAGCTAATCCCTCTAGCGTGACGTAGCTCTTTATCGTTTAGACATGAAAAGTCGAGCTAAACGATGTATAAGTATTTTAAATGTTAATATCATTAGCTTACTTTACTTCGGACTGAATTTCTGGATTTTGGAATTTGCATCATTTTTGGACCTTCATTTTTGCTCGTCGTCTTGATTTTGTCTCAATAGTGCTCGATGTTGTCATTGATGACTGTAGCACTCTAATTGTTGTTATTATTATTATTATTACGTTTGATAGCTTTCGTCAATTTAACATTTTGCGTAAAATCTAGATCTCGCAATTCTTCACAACTCGTAGCAAAATATGACTACTAAAGGTACAACAAACTTGACTATACATGTAGATACTGCAATATAGCTATTGAGTTTCTCAATCGCTTAGTGTGTAGAGCGAAAAGTTAGGCCATGAATTTCTAAATGGCTATACCTGAGGTCGTGGGATCAAATCCAGGTCAAGTTAGTCAGAGAGTAAAATAAAAAATCATTATCTGACGTATAGGCAAGTCTTTGGTAAAAGTATTTTTTGCTCATGGAGAGTCGCTAAGTTCCCGATTCTAATAATAATAATAATTACTAATAATAATAATAATAATAATAGGACTAATAATAAGGCCCCGGTGAATCCCGAAGAAGTTGACTTTATTAATGGCATAGGCAGACTTATTGCAGAGCAAACCGGCGATAAGCGAGAGACCTCTTTTCTTTGGCAAAGGCTTTCCATTACTTTTGCAAAGATTTAATGCAGTCTGCTTCAACAATTCTTTTAAGCCGATTGATGACCTCGATTAGCCGGGCGGCAATTCAGCACGTATTGCTTGAATCGTTTTTATCAAACCCCAGGTTCTTTACACCGGTGTAAAAAAATAATAATATTATAATAATAATAACTTTTAATTTAATCATGAAATAATATTAATAAATATAAATAAAAACATTCACTTTTAATTAAAGTCTCGTTTTATTTAATTCTTTAGCCCAGTGCTCTATACAGCCCAGTGCTAAAAATAATAATAATCATCATAATCATCGTCATCATCATAATCATAAACACTTCAGAATGAGCAGTTAAGAATAGTAATAAGCATACCGGTCTTTAAGGATTATCTTAATCTTTAAGAAGATTGCGCAAGAATTCAATAAATATTCTCCTTTCAAACAGGCAACAGCTAGTTCCAGATTTGTTACTAACATAGGCTACACTGTAAGGTCTGTATATAATCCGATGAAGTAGGCTATACTACGTCCAGTTGTCTTATGATACGCAATCCTATGAAGCTTCAATCAAAACGATATCGTCGCCGAAAGTCGCTTTTGCATACTATGAACGAGATGTCGCTCGGCATCTGAGCTGATTTCAGCTACATGTGACGGAACTATATATCTTGTCGAGATTGAGCGGATAATGTCATCGTTAGATTAAAACAAAGTCGTCGCCAGGAGGCTGACTTTCAACCGTCGCAGGTGGCTCCAGCCAATAGGAGAGCGCGAAATCCGCGCAAACGTTTTGAATTCTTGGAAATATGACATAACAGGCTCAAGATAAAGTTGAGAAAAGAAAAGTTTCATAAGATGCAAGAAGCAGATTTGTAGTTATCTCGAGGATAAAGTCAAATGGTAGAGATTGAAATCGGCGAGAATATCTTTCCGCTTATAAGATTGGGTATTGTAGAATTGTTAAGTTATGTTAAGATTATTAGATATGGACACAGTTATTACTAGTTAAATTTCTCTCTAATAGGAACTAGTGAATCTATTATTCTCGCTCTCTCTCTCTCTTAGTGCACTTCCTACTGGCAGGTCCATGGTATATAACCCCTCCACTCTTCTGTGTCTTTCGCTTTCCTCTTCATGTTCACATGCGTGGGTCTTTAAATCGTCTAACATACCTAATCTCGGCCTGACTCTGCCTATTTTTCCTTCCATTCTACCTTCTATGACCTCAATTAATAGACCTTCTCCCCTTAGAATCTATCCTATCCAACTCTTCTGCCTATTTCTTAATTCATCTTTCTTATTACATTTATATATTATTCTATATTCTAATATTTGAGCTAAACCGGTGGCTTGTTGGCATGTTGTTAGACAGCGGATCAGTAGGTGAAGGATTCATATTCAGTGCTTTCCCCTTCAAATTCAGTGCTTTCCCTGGCTTTGACATATTGCCAAGCAGGCAACTGACGTTGAACTGAGCTTTGGTTTTACATTTAAGTAAAATTTAAATTTGAAGTTTACATCTTAATAATAATAATAATGAAGGTCTAACGTCCGTTTCCTCATACAAGGATGATGTATGGGACGTACCCTCATCACATGTCACCACAAATCGATTCACCCCAAAACGACCTGAAAAAACACGTGCTGAAGAGAAATAAACGATCCTAAACAGTGCCGATCCGGTGATCAAAAAAACAGTCAGGTAAGATGAAATAATATCTATGGTGGGAAGAGATGTGTTTTCAACTTACAACGGAAAGTGGAAGTAGTAGAACATGAGCGAAGATCAGGAGGCAGAGAGTTCCAAACAGTAGGAGCGGAGAAAGAAAATGAACGTCTACCTAACGGAGTGAGAATATTAGGAATTTTTAGCAGTTTGGTATCGGAAGAACGAAGCTTACGAGAAGGTTGGTATTGGATTAGGAAATCAGAAAGGTAAGAAGGTTTACCAAAAAGAAGTGTTTTGAAAGTTAACAGAGCAATTTTATACTTAATTCTTTGAACTACGGGAAGCCAATGAAGGTTATTAAGCTAGGAACTAGAGGTGGCCTGAAGCCTCGAGGATCGACAGATAACACGTGCTAGAGTATTCTGAACGCGTTGCAAACGCATGAGAGAAAAAGGTAAGCCATATAGCAATGAATCTTAACATCTAATTAGTACTTCGACCTAAATAATTAATTTGCGTATTGAAAGTTAATTCTATTACTCGATTAATAAAAAATAATAATTTGTAATAAATTCTAATATTATGCCCAAGAAGTCTTGACTGCTGTCAACGATTTCTTAGACTCGTATTTTAATCTCGAATAACGAAGTTATATGTCTTTAAAGTAATATTGAATAAATGAAATTGTCTAAGATTGAAAGTTTTAATAAGTCCACGTCAAGACTCTGCACAATTAACAATAACAATAATAATAATAATAATAATAATAATAACAATAATAATAATAATAATAATAATAATAATGTTATGTTACGTCGTCCAGGATACAGTGGTAGTCAACGCAGCTCTTGCGTTCGTTTCTAATGCAGACCGGGAGGTGGACTCCCCGAGTCGATCTTCAGAACATCAGTTCAATCAACTGATCCTACAGGAATCCGAGTCCGACAAGAGAAAGTCTGGATTTGCCGGTTCTATCCCAGTCAACCAGTCTAGTAGTGATTGCATATCTCTGTTCATCGATGACTCCTCAGAAGTTAAGGTGGGGAGAGACACTCCGATTCCAACTTTTGAGCAGGCACCTCTTTTTGGTACGCCAGCTGTGCTCGGTGCGTCAGGGTTAGAAATTGGAATGAAGCCAATGATACGTGAGTCTGAAGTGCGTTTAATCTACCCTTTCGAGGGCAACTTGACGGCCTCACAGGCGGCTGTTACCTGTATCAAGTCAGTTCTGGGAGAGAGTCAAGGTAGCAACCTCACGTATCTAACTCCAGGGTCCGCGGTAAGTGTATCTGACGAGAAGATCAATGGAAGTACAAAATTTTGCATAGAACAATGCGATAAGCTGCTAGTATTCAAGAGAAAAGAGAGAGAAAAACAATTAGCGGAAGCCCATGAAAGTGATCCTAATCAATATGGTGCTAAAGATCATCTTGGACAATATAGTGCCGACGTACATCATGAACATCGCTGTGCTGATCATGATCAGCAAAAGGGAAGATCATCATGAACAGCTCGTTGCTGAAGATCATCATAAGCAGCACGGTGCTGAAGATCTTCATGAACAGACCGGTGCTGGAGATCATCATGAACAGCATTGTGCTGGAGATCATTATGAACAGATTAGTGCTGAAGATGATCATGAACAGCTCGGTGCTGATGATCAACATGAACAGCAAGGTGCTGAAGGATATTATGAACAGCTCGGTGCTGAAAAGCATCATGAACTGCAGCGTGATGAAAATCATCATGAAAATCATCATCATGCTGAAAATCATCGCCTACAGCGTGAGAAGCATGACCGATTGATAATCGCAGCCATCAGACACTTCATAAAAAACAGAAGAAGAAGTTGCAGTCGTGGAGGCTTCAGATTCAGCCTGTGCTTCATTTAAATCTCCAGAAGCAACAACAACATCATCATCTTTGATCGACAGCGTATAGTGTTAACCGTGAGCCCACCAGGATCTTCTGGCTCCCTGCCCCCACCGCTCTCCACGACCCACATACCTCTGCGAAGGGCAGGGCCTCTGCTCTCAAGCCTGGTCACTGCGAGGGGTGACTCCGCAGTGAGGCGATCAACGTGGATGCTCATGGGTCGCTTCCCGCAGAACCCGATCGGCTCACCGGCTGGGTTGACCCCTCAGGTTCATCTGCGTCCTGTCACCGCCACCTCTCAGCCGCCGCAGGATGGCTTCGTTCAACCCACGGCTGACCTGCTCTCACCGTTCCACGTCAACCGTCCGTCCAGTCTAAAGATCAACGCTCTGATACAGCCTCTCGGTAGAGCTCAGTCTGCTCCCACGAGATCTGATCAGCAGAAGTTTGGTTCGCCACTGCTACATC
Organism: Enchytraeus crypticus; assembly: GCA_905160935.1. Taxonomy (NCBI): domain Eukaryota; kingdom Metazoa; phylum Annelida; class Clitellata; order Enchytraeida; family Enchytraeidae; genus Enchytraeus; species Enchytraeus crypticus. Next base: position 316,833 of record CAJHZI010000815.1, on the reverse strand, counting down.
AACAGCAGCCTGGTGCTGCGGGAATGAGGCAGGAGCGCATCAGTCAGCTGATTGATACTGGGGGGGATCAATTTTCTATGATATCGGAGTTGGAGATGAGCGAGATGGGAGGGGAATCTGAGCGCACTTCTACCTCCCGGGACGTGACATACCTGGAGCTAAGGAAGCCTTCTAATTTCGAGTACCGCTCAAGGCAGTGGGTGCGTCTAGCCTGTCTGGCTCACAGCGGCAGTGAGTACCACCCCCTCACCCTAACCTCGGCGCCCCACGAGAACCACCTCAGCATACATGTCAGGGCCGTGGGTCCCTGGACGAAAAATATTCGAAAGCTTTACGACCCCCGTCAGCTGGTCAAGAAACCCCTGCCCAAGGTGTATCTGGACGGTCCCTATGGATTAGGACATCACGACTGGAGTAAATACGAGGTGTCCATATTGATTGGTGGAGGCATTGGAGTCTTTCCATTCGCTTCTATCCTCAAGGATATTGCTCACAGGTCGAAGAGAGGCAATCGGGACATGATGTGTAAAAAGGTTTACTTCATCTGGGTGACTCGCACCCAGCGCCACTTCGAGTGGATGACAGACATCATCAGAGAGATGGAGCAGAAAGATCATTCCAACATTGTGGTGGTTAACACCTTCATCACACAGTTCAAGGGAAAGTTTGACTTCCGCACCACCATGCTGTACATATGTGAGCGCCACTTCCAGAAGATCTCAGACAGGAGTCTGTTCATTTGTTTGAGGTCCACCATTCACTTTGGTCGACCTGATTTCCCGGAAGTCCTGAAAGTCGTCATGAAGGAGCATCCATCGACTAATGTATTCGAGGTGTTCAGCCGTGGACCATCTCCCCTCACTCGCAGCGTTGAGCAGGCTTGCTCCAGGGACAACGCCTACACCAGCGATGTGCTCTTCGTTCATCGTCACGAAAACTTTTAATCATCATAGATGGATTTATTTATTTAAAATAATAATAATATTAATAATATAATAGATGCTAATTAATTATAAACTGATTGCATAATAATAATAATAATAATAATAATAATAATAATAACAATAAACGTTTAACGTCCATTTCCTCATACAAGGATAATGTCAGGGACGTCCTACCATCACATGTCACCACAAAAGGATTCACCTCAAACGATCTGAAAAGCATGTGCTGTAGAGAAAGAAAAAGATCCTAAACGGTGCCGGTTCGGTAAATTAAGTCGAATTAGGTCATATAATGTCCCTCTTTGTGAAAACTAATATTTTGTTTATTTCAAGAACTGAAAATAACAAAAGATAAATTGAAAATGAGTACGATTTGATGAAAGTAATGAACTTCTTTAGAAAAAGTTAGCAATCATCTTCACAAGGTTATTTGCAATTTGTGGGAAAATCTTGTAATTGAAAACCTTATAGCACCCAGCCACAAATCTCTTATAGTCTCGTTAACACCGTCTATCCATCTCCTTAGAGAATGTAGGGCTATTTGAATCACCTTAAAGTTAGAATTTAGTCTATTAATTATATTATTATTTTTTTATTACCCCGGGTGCAAAGAACACGAGGTTTGATAAAAACGATTCGAGCAATACGTGCTAAATCGCCGCCCGGCTACTCGAGGTCATCTAGCTGCTTAAAAGAATGCTTAAAATAATGCTTTATGCAATTAAATTTAGTAAAATTGCTCATTTGCCTTAATTTTCTTCGCTTTTTAAAAACTTCCTTTTGTATCCTTAGTACAATATTAGTGCTCAAACATTGCGATGAATTTTTCCTGTGTGAAAGCTTGATTCGATATATTTTGCGCATGATGTATGGTATTTGTTTTTCAAGAAAAGTACTTCATATTACTGCTGCATAAGTAAAGATTTAAAAGTATTGTGCTTTATGAAAGTGTGATCCTAGGCGGTAGCTAAGCTGAGGCAAGTGACCAATGAGGGCATGCCTAGACAGTAAGTAGAGAGTGGGATTCAAGATGAAACCGTGACAACAAGGACGTTAAATGTGCCATGTTGGATATAGATTTAGTAGATTTGAAGAATCTCAGTAGTAGCCGAATTCAAGCGTAATTCGCAGAGTTCGGTTAGTAGAACTGATTGTAGTCCATCGAACAGTCGATGTGAAAAGATCTGAAGATGATCAAACTGGGAAGAGTATTCCACCGATATATTCTAACCTAGGGACTATATTAGAAGGAATCCTTGTAGGCGAGCTGTCGAGAGGAAAGTAAAGTGTAGGAATTTGTGCTAAAGAGCGTTGTAGTAATTTGTGTGTCGATAGAAATTGTATTTTAAGTAAAGTGCTTTCTTTTGAAACAATTTTATGAGAACAGCAGTTGGGTAGAAAAGTATTATTTTAAATTCTACGAATTTCGCTTACATTTGAAATCGTTGAAATTTTTGTTCTACTGTATATCCGTGTATTATTTAATTTCTTTTAGTATTTAATTAATATATAATATCAACTTCTTTATTCGTCAACACTTGACAGGAAGAATAAAAAAGAATTTCATAAGAATTAATTCAATACAGTCGTTGAATTCATAAATAGATTAGTAGGATATCAAGATTCAGTCAAAAATCGAGGACAGGTAAAAATTCCAAAATGATTATAATAGGAATATTATTAGGAATATAAGCAAAGCAACATTTAATCTCAGGATCTCATATTATCTCAGATAAAATTGTAGAATCAGGTCCCTGACATCCTGTGTGATTTATTGTATTCAAAAACTTCGAGAATAATCTAACTGTAGACCGGAACGTGTTTCGTAATAATTTCGAATAATACAATAAGCTGAACATAATAAGTGATTTATTTTAGAAGCCGTCATATTTTCGTTTTTTACATTTACGTAGATTAATTCCTGTATGATGCCCGGGACACTGAAGAATAGACCAACCGTTATCTGCACGTGTCCTAAGGGGTGACTAAACCAAAACTGAAGAAAAAACGCGAAACCACCACAGAAACCATATTTTTAAAGCTGTGGGCTACATATGGGATGAATATAATTGCGAAGAGATGAACTTGTGGATCCAAAGAGTATTGTTTACAGCGCTTGACTGAATATGTATATTGAGTACCTATCTCTAAATCTATATCTTGGCCCTGTCATTTGGAAGAGCATTAGAGAGAGAGAGAGAGAGAGTGAGAGAGAGAGTGAGAGAGAGAGAGAGTGAGAGAGATAAAGAGAGGGACTTGGAATAAATTTAACTCTATGATTCCATGAAGTAATTTTTTCACAGAAGATTTTAAAATGAACGAAGCAGTAGGTAACACATATGAAGATTTATCTCAGACCAGTAATTAGAAGCAATCCAAAGAAAGTATCTCGATCTCGCTTTCTCTAGTGTTCTGTCAAGTGGCAGATAAAAGTACATAATCATACTCATGGTCTGCTTTCACACTCTTTGAAGAGCACTCCATAGATCAACAAGATTATTCCTTCACAAAGTCTAAGCCTTATTCGTACCTTATGTATCCTACAGCTAGGGACTATATATCTTCTGAGGTGGTTTCCCGTTGACTTCCTCAGTTCTTTCTCACTCGCCTCTTAATCAGGTTTAATTAACTGTTGTTCTGTTGTTCTATTCTTCATATTTTTCAGTATCCGGACACTAAACGGGAACACGAAAGGACAGCATAAGGTTATAAAAGTATGTTTAAAGCCTGTTTCAAATCGGAAGGACATTCTTAAATACATTTCAACTGGTATTCGAATTGATATTCAAACGTTGATGAAAATATACAATATTAGACTTAGCATACTGAGTAATACTGATATTTAATAATACATTTAATCGATACATTGCATACATTTTTACTGTGCGACTTTAATATTAACAACCAACATAACGAAAATGATTGTGCAAACTGAGTAACAAAGGTCTAGAAAAAATCCCAAATCAAAACACGTAGTCTATAAAATCAACAAATAGCGATCTAGTTGTGAAAAATTATTATTTAATTAAAAGTGCTCAAACTTATAATTTATAGCTGCAATTTATAGCTTTTTTCAAAAATTTTGAAAATTCGTTTAATTGCTATTGCAAATATTGCGCTCCTTTGGAAGAAGACAGAATTTTGTATTGTATTTGGTTATGCACTTACTCTGTCCAACAGTAACAAGGTTTTCTATCAATTTGCAATTGTACAGAAGAAACTAAGGCAAGAAATTAATACAATAATGTATCAAAATGCTCAGACCATCATACACGATATTCTAAACACAGGCACATCGTGAAATTGCAACTACAGATGCAATTATAACTTAAATTGCAGCGAATGATTATAACTTATTAAAATGTATAACTTAGATGTTGCCTTAAATAAGAGAATGCAATCTCAGTAGTCAATATTGTAATAATAAAGATTTAACTTATAAGAATGGTGTAAGGGAATCCGCTAAGTTCATAGTTCATCTGATAAAAATGTTCCTATCAAGCAGCAGCTTCTAACGAAATAAAATGCAATACAATGCAACATGTTAAAATATTAAACAATAAATATCCTTACAATAATTAACCTTTCAAATACAGAATAGACAATTATCATATTTTGTCTTAAAACGTTTTAGCAGCAAAATAGAGAGTGAAGAATATTTTGTCTACGTCTCCGTCCCGTTCCTAAAAAAAGAAAAATCCGTTACTGCCCCTCACCGCGGTGTATGTCAAATTTTTAATCCGTTCCCTCGAAGTACCGTAAAGACTAAGACCTACTATGGTAATTACCACGGATTGCCGAGATAATTACCGCGGTAATTTATACATACAAACTAATTTTATACAATTTTTAATAAAATAAATTTGAAATTATTTTTTAAATAGTAGAATATTTATTAAAGTGGAATATTGTTACTAAAAATATTTAACAGCAGAAACATAAATGAATAATATAGACCAACAATTATCAAGAAAAACAATGACGGTGACAAGACGGTTGAAATTCTGAATAGGAATTTTTATAGAGCAATCCGCTGTAGTAATTTTCTCCTCCCACGCGTTAACATTCCAACTGTATAACCGTTAAGATAGTAGTCCCGTCAGACTAAAACCTTTACCGCGGTAATTACCATGAATTACCGCGGACTATCGCGTCGTTCTCTACATGAGAAGCAAAGTTTTAATTGCTGGATAGTTTATTGTTTAAATATTTAGCTAAATCGTCATCTTGAGTATTTTGAAACAACTGTGAAAACAAACAGTATGAAAAGGATCTTATTCGCTGAGATGGCCTATTGGTTTCAGATTTTAAACCCATAATAAACTTCTTGGTTTTCTTCCTTGTGTTTTGAGGCGTGTAGGTCTACATGAATTAACCAGAATAGAATTAAAACAAAATGTTAAATTTCCAAAAAATAAGTTCTTTTTGGAAACATATTTTTCAAGATGCTTATTTTGTTAAATTCTTTACCAAGAAAAATGTAAGAGAAATATTATTTACATCACTATTAATGACATCATTATTACTAAGTCTGTTTCGGGCCTGAAATAGCCATTCGCATCAATGGTTCCAATTTGTTGTGCGGCAACGTTTCACAATCTACAAACCATTGTAAAAATTACGCAGCTCTGATATAGACCAAGATACACGGAAATGCAATATTTAGAAATATAACAAGTAGAATAAAACACGATCTACTATCTACTTTCTAGCTATTATCTGATATCTTTCGCAGATTAAATTTATTAAATACAATAAATATAATCTGTTGAGCTAATGGCTTCCCGTACAGCTTTAGATATATTTAAATAACATTGTAATCATAATCTCAATAATTTAATGGTGTTAAAATCTATCACTTTATGTATCACTGGCGGGAGCCAGTGGCTCCCGCCAGTGATACATAAAGTATCACTGTAGGTAAGATAACCGACCGCGGTTGTAGGTAAGATAACCGACCGCGGATCAATGGGCCGCATTCAAACCTGGGCTCTCCCGTTACTGATATTACTTTCGAGAGGTGAAACTGACGTTAAACATTGGCTTTACAGCCTTACAGCGGCCTCTAATTGTGGCTATGTCTATTGTCAAATAAGAATAAACTAATAGCTTTAATTTAACGTTAACATTTAAATTAAATTTAAATTTTAATATAGTCTGCTTCAATAATTCTTTTAAGCAGCTGGATGACCTCACGTACCCGGGCGGTGATTCAAAAAGTATTTGCTCGTATCTCTTTTAACTAGCACCGGGTTATTTACACCCGAGGTAAGAAATAAAGAGATTAAAAAAATTTCAGAACATGAAATATAACACTAAAATAATGTCAATATACAAGCCAATAGACATCGATTGATCAATTATGTCTGCTTAAATTTTCACAAAATAAGCCACATTATGCTCAAAAATAGTCAAATACAAAAACATTTTAAAATAATGAATAATCGAAATGCCCGTATTCTATGCCCGTGTGAATATTCCCGTATAAATGCTTACCCGATAATCAAGCAGCAATAACGCCAGCAGCAGCTCTGAGTTCATCCTAGATATACGAAACTCAACTCCTAACGGTGCTTCGTAGGTTACATTTTTAAGTGTTAAAATTATTTGCTCTACGGCAGACGTAGAAAATACAGTACATAGGAAGGCCTTCTCTCTCTCTCTCTCTCTCTCTCTCTCTCTCTCTCTCTCTCTCTCTCTCTATTCTATATTATATTATATATAATATATATAATATATATATATATAATATATATTATATATTATATATATATATATGTGACTCTCACTGACTGGAGCCAGTGGCGAAGTCGGTAAGGCACTCGACCGCGGATCAGTATGTGCGGGGTTCAAAACCTGGGCTCGCCTGTCACTGACATCGCTTTCGAGTGAGGAAACTGACGTTAGCCTTAGCTTTTTTAGCTTTAGCATTCTCTCTCTTTCCTTCATTCTTGTTATCTCTCTTAGTTTGTTATTCTGACTAAGATTAATTCCTTCATCGTTAATTTCAATCGTAACCCTCCAGCGTGACTTTCCTCAAACTTTAAATATGGTAACACTTCAGTAACTTCACTCAAATCTTTAAATTGGGTAAATCTCCAGTAACTTCTTTTAATCGTTAAATAAAATTACCCTTTAACAACTTACTTCAATCGTTAAATAGGGTGACCATTCAATAGCCTCCTTCCATAGTTAAGTAGATGGATGAATATCTCTTGCAATTTACCACCACTTCCTTCTTCTAGTAAATACTGGCACTGATTCTAATTCATTTTTAAAATAAATTGTATGCACTGTATATTTATATCAGAATGATCATCCGTTAAAACAACTATCACTTTATATCCTCTCATTTACAGTCGTTCTTAAGAGTTAAACTGCCCAGTGGTACCTGTATTGATAGAAAGCTGTAAGTAATTTGAGCAGCCTCTAAGAAGTGCGAGAGATCCTGCCAAGAAATTGACTATCCTGACATTGTCTTCGTAAGTGTTAGCCCTCTTCACTCTCCAAGCAGAGGAAGAGAATGTCTGCCTGGATCTTGATTTCTCCAGAACATCAGACAATCTTCCAGTCCCAATCCGATTACCGGTAGATGACGAAAGAAATTTATCCTTATTTCGATTTTGTTCAACATTTCTTTCTGACCGCTTGACAATTCTTTCGCTGACCTTCGGAGAGGAGCCTGGAACAACTCCATCACTACTCTCGCGATGTTCCTCTGAAGCAGTCCTGTGAGTATTCATATGATCACTATCATTGTATCCTTTATAATCCATATCGTCGTTGAACTCTGCTGCTTCAGAGTCCACATCATCTCTGTTCCGCTCGTTAGTGACATGACTGATGACTTCTGATACACCATCGTAATCCTGCTCGTCGTCGTATTGCGACGTATGGTCTTCTTTGTTTGTTTCGCTGGGACACAAAGCATGGAAAGTTTGATAGTATATAGCGTCAGAGGAATTAGGTGTGATGAAGGTACCGAGCAGGTGATAGATTTTGCATAGAGATCCAATGTGAGCGTTTCGGCTGACGCATTCGTAAAAGCTGTTGCCGCAGCTGGTAAAAGTTGATAGGTTTAGCATGACAGCTGAAAATATCAAAGAAAAGTTAAGTGTAAAGTTAACATAATTCCGCGACGCTGTCCGTTCCCTTGAGAGAAAACAGAACAGAGAAAAAGGTCACGACATAGTTTTATTTATAGATTGATTCATCGTTCACTGATTTATTGATCACTAATTCATTGATCACTGATTTCTTGATCACCAATTCACTGATTGATTGATTCACTGATCACTGATCGATTAGCCTATAATGTACACTTAAATTGAATCATGTTTGTTTCACTTCAGATAATATACGCAAGATATACACGAGATGAAGTGAAATAGGACACAAAGGCCACACAAACACTAACGTGTGCCCTGAATGGAATCAATTCACGTACATACTATCGCGCGTACTTGAACATACAGTATATTGATCTGTACTATAGCACTAGGCCTATATACTGGTTTATATACACTACATGTATATACTGGTTTAAATTTTGGTCACTACATAAAAAAGTAAACCCGAAATATAGTGAAATGATCAACTACGTTGATATTTATCACTTTCAATAACACCTGTTTAAACCGTTAGGAAATTTAGTCCATTTTCCGTATAACCAATTCAGTGAATGTCCGAGATTTCACTCTAAGATCAGCGCGGCTGGGATTCGAACACACGAGGGTTGAATTCACCTCAGGGTCTGTCATTTAAAACTTCATGGCGTTACCCTACGCTACTAAGACATTCTGTATACCATTTGCTGAATAGACTACTATATACATATTATACTGTATACTGATCTTTAGCTATTGGTCTGTACATCTATGTTGAGGTAAGAATGATGCAATACTACAAAATTATAAGAGAAATTAGAAATGATGGATAATTAGCTACAAACACATCCTCTATTGAAACAATAAATTAAACTGGATAAAATTTAAGGGAATTAAGCATAGAAGAGTAAAAGAAAAGGAAGCACTTTATATGGTTAGGCTACTACATAGATATGGAAGTATTTTACAATGGCAGTTACAAATATACGCCATGAAAATCAATGTAAAAACTGTAAATGATTAGGCACTTAATAAATTGCTTTATAGATTCACAGGTTGATTTGATTTATTAATTTATTTATTATTTGTTTAATTGATTGATTAATGAGGTGGTTGATTGATTGACTGATTAAATTTAATATCTACTATGTGCGTCTATTAATTATGCTGAAAATGTTCTGACTTACATAGCCTCTCTTCTTCTTTGTGAAATTGAGACAGTTTAAGAGCGAGAGGCTTAACACATTTCTCACTGAAAAAAGAGATCACTTGGTCGAATGACTGAGTCTGAAATCAACAGCATAAAAATATTAAACATATTCCATTAAAATTGAGCAGCGTACTTAGTTGCATAATTTCTTGGAAGTTAGAGAAGTACAGTTATGAGAAGTATTTTGCAACAATGACTACTTTAGCTGTCTACGATGTAGTCATAAAGTAGACATGTAAAGTAGACACAAGTCTATTTAAAATATAAACGTAAATGCTATTTTCGATTAATTTAAATTAAATTGACAGAAACCACGAAGTATTTATGATACGTTTGAAGCGTATTTAGCGATACATTAATAGGGTATCAAAGCAATCAGTCACACAGACATGTAGTATAATTTACGGTTGCTTAATAGGATATTAACACGCAGTCATAGGTACTGTAACATTGTAGAATGTTGAATAATAATTCCGTACATGTAATACTCGTCAAGGGGCACATGAAATGTCATCCTCAAAAATCTGTGCTAATTTTTGTGAATAGCGAAATGAAAATTTAAGTTCACAATCCATCGTATTTATCATATTTAGTTCAAAGGGTTGAACTGAAATGAGTAATTTCTAAGTTGATGCGCAGAATAATCAATGACGTCATCAAATATTCACCATTAAAATTATTAATTACGTCATTTATTCACTACTCGATGAGGATAATTACCGTTGCTGAAAATTTATGACATAGCAATTAGTTGCTGCTGCAAAATTATACTATATGTGCATTTGATTCATATTTAGCCTATATTAAATGCAGACAGAGAGATAGAGAGACAGAGAGAGAGAGAAAGAGAGAGAGAGAGAGAAGTGAAATAGAAAGAGAGAAAAGAAGAGAGGGATAAGTACCTCCGTGTTTTGAAACTTTACGATTTCATTTAGGCCCTTGTGGTACCTCTTCAAGCTCTAAAACATTATAGCAAAATTACAAATATTTACTGTAATCAACAATTATTTCTAGTGATTGCAAACTTATACTAAAAGCAAAGTGTCGGCTATTTCGTAAATCTAATGAAATTTTATAATAGCCATCCAAAGACGGAATAAAGCGCATAAAAAGTCGATTTTCAGGCCCTTGTACTAAACTAAATATTAGTTTATGGTTGGATGTCTAAAAAAGGGATGGATGTCAAATCTACAGGCATTAAGAAGCAACAATGGAAGAGATCTTAAGCAGCTGAGAGCTGAGAACAGTGCAGACGACATACAGATATCTCTATCTGAAGTAAGAGGAATAGATATCTATCTGAAGCAAGAGGAATAGATCTCTATCTGAAGTAAGAGGAATAGATCTCTATCTGAAGTAAGAGGAATAGATCTCTATCTGAAGTAAGAGGAATAGATCTCTATCTGAAGTAAGAGGAATAGATCTCTATCTGAAGTAAGAGGAATAGATCTCTATCTGAAGTAAGAGGAATAGATCTCTATCTGAAGTAAGAGGAATAGATCTCTATCTGAAGTAAGAGGAATAGATCTCTATCTGAAGTAAGAGGAATAGATCTCTATCTGAAGTAAGAGGAATAGATCTCTATCTGAAGTAAGAGGAATAGATCTCTATCTGAAGTAAGAGGAATAGATCTCTATCTGAAGTAAGAGGAATAGATCTCTATCTGAAGTAAGAGGAATAGATCTCTATCTGAAGTAAGAGGAATAGATCTCTATCTGAAGTAAGAGGAATAGATCTCTATCTGAAGTAAGAGGATTAGATCTCTATCTGAAGTAAGAGGATTAGATCTCTATCTGAAGTAAGAGGAATAGATCTCTATCTGAAGTAAGAGGAATAGATCTCTATCTGAAGTAAGAGGAATAGATCTCTATCTGAAGTAAGAGGAATAGATCTCTATCTGAAGTAAGAGGAATAGATCTCTATCTGAAGTAAGAGGAATAGATCTCTATCTGAAGTAAGAGGAATAGATCTCTATCTGAAGTAAGAGGAATAGATCTCTATCTGAAGTAAGAGGAATAGATCTCTATCTGAAGTAAGAGGAATAGATCTCTATCTGAAGTAAGAGGAATAGATCTCTATCTGAAGTAAGAGGAATAGATCTCTATCTGAAGTAAGAGGAATAGATCTCTATCTGAAGTAAGAGGAATAGATCTCTATCTGAAGTAAGAGGAATAGATCTCTATCTGAAGTAAGAGGAATAGATCTCTATCTGAAGTAAGAGGAATAGATCTCTATCTGAAGTAAGAGGAATAGATCTCTATCTGAAGTAAGAGGAATAGATCTCTATCTGAAGTAAGAGGAATAGATCTCTATCTGAAGTAAGAGGAATAGATCTCTATCTGAAGTAAGAGGAATAGATCTCTATCTGAAGTAAGAGGAATAGATCTCTATCTGAAGTAAGAGGAATAGATATCTATCTGAAGTAAGAGGAATAGATATCTATCTGAAGTAAGAGGAATAGATCTCTATCTGAACACAGATAGTTATTGAAATTAAGAGAATTTGAGATCGGCTGGTAATATCAGATAAGATAATTATGTAAACATGCATTATAGTGAAATTATCAACTGTGTCGATTTCTATCACATTTATTAATACCATATGTTAAATCCGTCATAGAAAACATCATACCGTTACCTAACGCGCTTATTAGAGATTTACCCACTGAGCCTCTAATATATTGATACTATTGAATGTCTCAATAGCGCAATGGTTAAGGGTGTAGATAACGTCATGAAGTTTTAAATGACAGACCCTGGGGTGAATCGAACTCTCGTGGGTTCGAATCCCAGCCGCGCTGATCTGAGAGTAACATCTCGGACATTCACTGGACTGGCTACACGGAAAATGGACAAAATTGCCTAACGGATATAACATGTGGTACTAAAAGTGATAGATATCAACATAGTTGATAATTTCACTATAATATGTGTTATTATTATTATTATTATTATTATTATTATTATTATGAAGTAAGAGGATTAGATCTCTATCTGAAGTAAGAGGAATAGATCACTATCTGAAGTAAGAGGATTAGATCTCTATATGAAGCAAGACGAAGAGATTTCTATCTTAAGCAAGGGGAAGTGCTTCTGAGCTTTATGTGAACAGATTAGCGACTTGCTATACAAGTTTGTAGTTTCAAAGATCATTCCAAGATTAATGTCTATCTGTATTATGAAATAGCATAGAAGTTATAAAATACATGCAACTTCAGTTAAACTTGGCTTACCAGAAGAAATAATCTTTAAAGAAATATTTAACTCTATGGGGTGTGCCTGCATAGTGTTAGACTCTGACTGACACAGCGGCATGTTCGGTCATGTAACCGCCAGAGGATCAAGAGCCTATGTGGTGAATTCAAATTCCGGGCATACCCATCACTGATAAAATGGGGAGGTATAAAACTACGCAAGGTAAACTCGACTTCAGCTTTTGTAAGCAGACAAAAACAATGGAACTTCTCAACAGAAATTGCCACGAGATAAACATGTATATTACACAACCGTCCATATTGCACAATAAATGCCAGCCTTCACATGTATGAAACACTTAACTCTAAGTGCACTGCCTACTGGCAGGTCCATGACCTATAATGTCACCACTCTTCTCTGTCTTCCGTTTTCTTGAACAAGTACATACAAGTGGATCTTTAAATCACTCATTCCTAACTTCAGTTTGCTTCTGTCTCTCCTTCCATGCTACTTTCTGTGGCCTTTTTAAATAAACTTTCTACCCATATAATATGTCCTATCCATCTTTTCTTCCTATTTCGTAAAGAATTTGCCAACTCTCTGTACCAACTCTCTCCAGAACCTCTTCACGTTTTTAGTCTAGCTAATCTTTTTCATTTTTCTCCATATCCACATTTCTAACGCTTCAAATTTCCTGATATATTCCTTCCACAAGGTCTATGATTTGCAGCCATATAATAGCGTGGTCCATATCAAAGTTTCACTATCTTTATATTTGTGTCTTTCTTTAGACTCTTTGTTAAAAATTATTTCCAATTACCCAAGGCCTTCTTTCTTTGTCAATCCTATAAATTTAAATAAAATAAAATAAATTAATAGTATAAATTTAAGTCTCACATTTCCCACCATCATCAGTTATTATCTCCCATTATTGTAATGAGGACAAATTATATATATATATATATATATATATATATATATATATATATATATATATATATATGCATCTATATATTTAGTATACACATATATATACATATATGCTATAGAATCTATATATACATGTAGGCCTATATATATAAGTATATGTATATACAATTATACATGTAGGCCTATATGATATATATATATTTACACATTATACATGTTTATATAATTAGATAGAAAAATATATTTGTAAATATACGAATACATTTTTATGTCAGCATATATATACATATATATACATGTATATGTATAAGTATGTATATATATACATGTATATATGTATATACATACAGCATATACATATATATATACACATTATATATATATATATACATGTATATATATATTGGGCCTATGTATATACCATACATATATATACGATCGGGCGTAATTAATTCCGTTAATAATTATAATTAATTTGCTTATTAAGGAGTCAACAGAGCAAATACTATACCAAAGCTACCCGTAAGAATGACAGTACACTAATTAACAATGAATAAGCTTATAATTTTTTGGTAAATATTCATTATTCTTATTATTAAAAATTTACGTTCTTAATCCGATGAGTTCACTGTGGTAATATTTTGATTAGTTTTACTCGCATTTAGGGAATTTTATTCTACGATGTTTTAATTAGTCATGTTGCTATCATGGCAAGTTTGTCAAACTGGTGATTCTTTAATCGGAGGTTAAACCTTTATTATTATTATTTTTAATATTATTACTACTATAATTATTATTATTTATTATTATTATTATTATTACTACTACTACTATTAGTATTATTAGTATTATTAGTATTATTAGTATTATTAGTATTATTAGTATTATTAGTATTATTAGTATTATTATTATTCTGCAAATCAGTGAGAATGTTGGATCAATTAGACTCTCTAACAAATGGGAATTTAATGGCATCTCTATATAGGTCAGCTATACTATCGTCTAATACCTCCCTCAAAGAGACAATTCTATTCAAATAATACCAAAGGATATTAGGCTTGACGTAAGTTTATGATTATGATACGCTTTTATACATAATGTCAACCTTGATAATGATACTAGATTTAAATTAAGTCCAATATGCTTATGCTTGACATTTCCATCGTAACGAACTTGAATTTGAAAATGAGTAAAATGACATCATGTTTTTTCATAACTAAAACCCATGCGTTTATAAAGGTTTGACGACGTTTCCATTAGATCATGAGGTCGAATGAGTGTATTTTAGTGAGCGCTCCCTTATATGGATAGTTCTCCATTACTGATGCAGAATGAAGTGAGAGAGATGGTGCAGCGGCTAAACACGTAAATGAGCGTGACGCTTTCTAGGTGATGAGTTTAGATCAATTTGAGTAAATCAATTTTCAACATATATCAGCGGCATCTAAAAAAGCTGTAAAGCTGATGTAAAAGTCAGTTTCATCTCTCGAATTTAATATCGGTGACGGGTGAACCTGGGATTTGAACCCCGCACATACTGATGTGTAGTCGGGCATATTACCGATATCGCCACCGGCTCCAGACGATTTGAATTTAGCATCTTGAAGACATAAATATAAACTGCATCTCAGCTCGAGATTCTAATAGTTTCTTTTAGGATTTGAAATAGGATTTACATTAAGGCATGCGATGTAATTGCGTTATAATGATTGTATTCAGTTACAAAGATTTTAAATTGGAGTTTGCAATATGCAAACTATGGCTAAAAGCTACATAGTAGTTAACTGTTACTATGGCATTCGTAATTATGTTGTCTTTAATTTTTCCATTAGTTATTTGAATTGCTTTAATCGTTTCTTTCCCCGTCACTTTCTTGTTACTGTCTTTCCTCGCGTTATGCTCGGGTGTGGTTGGACCACTGCAGATAATTGAATGTCTTAATAGCGTAGGGGTAACGTCATGAAATTTTAAATGACAGATCCTGAGGTGAATTGAATCCTCGTGGGTTCGAATCCCGGCCGCGCTTATTTGAGAGTAAAATCTCGGACTTTCACTAGACTGGTTACACGGAAAGTGGTTTAAATTGCATAACGGTTTAAACATGTGGTATTGAAAGTGATAGATATCAACATAGTTGATCATTTCACTACAATGCGTGTTATTTATTTAATAGGGCAGCCGCAAACAATTTGCCGCGTGTAAGTAAGAGGCGACTAAAGGCAGGAGCTGAGGATGGCAAGAGGGGACCCATCTCACCATGAAATATTTTCCCCAGGATTATATAGTAATTGATCCACCTAACTGAGGAAGGCAACGGGAAACCACCTCAGAAGCCAACTTTTCCCAAGATATAGGCTACATAAGATACGGATAAGGCATAGGCTTTGTGAAGGGATTAATTTGTTGATCTAAGGTGTGCTCTTATGGAGCGAGAAAACAGACTTTGAGTATGAATATGTACCTTGAACCTGCCACTTGGCAGTGCACTGAAGAAAGAGAATCGTTTCTTTACATATACCTGCAGATTTCAGTTCGCTTAGTCTAGGCCAATGGCTTGTTGGCGTTTTATTCGACAGCGGATAAGTAGGTGCAGGATTAAAATCCAGTGCTCTTCCCGCCACTGTTTCGAGAAGGAATCTGACGTTAAATTTGGCTTTGCTTTTATTATATTGTCAAATTTCTCGAATCTTACACCTCAAATGTACATTAGTAAATTACTATCACAGTAAACTGAATGTATGTAGCCACTTACCGGTTGGTTGAAGGCCTCGGAGTACATGACTCTGGTGGCGTTCAGCTCTTCAAGGAGACGAGACACGCTAGTGAGCTCTTGTTGTGTCAGCCCTGTCCTGGCTGCCTTGGTCACCTCTGTGGTGGACACAGTGAATGATGGAGACGAGTTAGAGAGATCCTGTGGTGTTGACCCAGTCCTGACCGCCGCTGCCTCTGTCCCCTCTGTGGTGAACACAGTGAATGACGCAGTTGAGTCAGTGATCGTCAGAGGAGTGTGACTCGATGTTAAAGTAGAGGTGTTAGTAGAAGTTAGTTTAGAGGTGACACTAGGGGTTACTGTAGAGGTGATGCTATGAGTTCTTGTAGAGATAATACTGGGTGTTAGAGGGGAATCAGTGGGGTTATCAGAAACATTCGACCAGTAGCCGGGTGTTAGAGTATGACCAGGAATATCAGTCGAGAGAGCATCAGTGATGTTCTCAGTGTTGCCATTAATGACAGAAGTGATATCAGTGATGTTGTCAGTGGTGTCATTAATGTCAGAAGTAGTGATATCAGTGATGTTGTCAATGGTGTCATTAATGACAGAAGTAGTGATATTAGAGATGTTGTCAGTGTTGTCATTAATGACAGAAGTAGTGATATCAGTGATGTTGTCAATGGTGTCATTAATGACAGAAGTACTGATATCAGTGATGTTGTCAATGGTGTCATTAATGACAGAAGTACTGATATTGGTGACGTTGTATGTGATGTCATTAATGACAGAAGTAGTGATGTCAGTGATGTTGTCAGTGTTGTCATTAATGACAGACGTGGTGGTATCAGTGATGTTCTCAGTGGTGTCATTAATTAAAGAAGTAGTGATGTCAGTGACGTTGTCAGTGGCGTCATTAATGGCTGAAGTAGTGGTATCAGTTGCTTTCTCAAACGCGCCAGTAGAATTAGGTGTAATGACATCCATTTTATTTTCAAAAGTGTCATTAGCTCCAGAAGATATATTATAAGTATCTATGTCCAGCTTTATTCCTGGTGATGTTTTAACTGGCAAATTGTCGTCGGGTGGCATAACCGGAATGGTCACTGTAGAATTGTGACTGTACTTCGTCAGAGTGTCATTAACTGAAGCATAGATATGAAAAGTAGAGACAACACTTAGTTGTACAGGTGTCAATGTGTTAAAAGCGATCAGGTGTACTCTTGCAGTCGCTCGGGCAGACATTCCAGTATATTCAACGTCTTTCTTCAGCTGTAGAGTAAGATGAGTTGAGATTGCCATTTTAAGGAAAACATTTTTCACAAATATTGTGATACGCTTCGTAGAAACTACAATATCGAAGAATCCATCGTTTAACAAGGAATTGATATCGATTGATTTGAGCATTTTAATAGTGAACACTTGACGAGATGAGTTAATCAGAACGGTCGTTGTGGACATTAGCGAGATTTTTGTGCCAGACGTTGTTGTGGTTTCACTTGGAAAAATTCTGCTGGTCGAAGGAGTGGAAGACACTTCGTGAGCAGCAGTTGGGTGCACATCAGTTGTATGTGCCTCAGTTAGGTGTACATCAGTTGTATGTGCCTCAGTTGGGTGCACATCACTTGTATGTGCAACAGTTGGGTGCACATCAGTTGTATGTGCCTCGGTTGCGCGCACACCAGTAAAATAAGTAGTAGTTGTGTGCGCATTAGTTGAGTGAACTGTAGATCTATTGAGGGGTTTGTCTGCAGTCTTATTGTCAATATAGGATTTTATAGCAGTGACATTGGATATTGATGTACTAGTTGCAGTTCTGTCTTCCCTACGGTCAACATCGTATTGTTTAGTAGCATTTTCCACAGTAATGCTATCATCACTTTTAACCAGAGTTTGATCAGTAATAAAAAGATTACTGGCTGTTGAGTGATCAAGGCCGGCATCAATGTGAGTTAATTTAGGTAGAGATGTGTCATTATCAGACACTGAAGTGTCCATGGCTGATTTGTTCGTAGACTTGGTCGAATTTGAATTGAAAGCTCCTGAGGTTAGTGAGATATTCGGTAACGAAACGACCATGTCTCTGGTAGACGGATTAGTAGAGAGAGGAGGTGTGGTCACTGGGATAGATCTTGTGACCACAGTGGACTGGGTAGGCGAAGCTACAGAAGGTATGGGTGTGGTCACTTGGTGAGATATAACGGAGGGAATGCTCGTCAAAGTCGAGAGGATTATAGATTTATTAGTAGCAGGCACAGTGGTGACGGGATGAGCTGTTAGTAGAATATAAAATAAGTAAATACATTGATTAAGAGTTCATTGAATTATCTGAACGAAATATTAGTACGATATTATTATATTTGCTATGTAGTTTAGAGTATTATACTATACATATGTAAGCTTGCATTGACAGTAAATTTTAATTCGAAATGCCAGCGTAATTTAACTTACTACAATATTACAGTATTACAATAGCAACCTACCAGTATTGACATATTTTAATAACCTTTAATTAGCTTAGAATAGAGAAACAATAAATATATCAACAAAAACGGCAGCCTATATACCAGTTACGTAGCAAAACGATATTCGCTCGAAAATGATTTGAAGGAATGTTTTAGATACCCACTATATGATAATAATATTAAAATTACTATCATACTATTAAGAACCAACTACATAGCATTGTGACACAACCTAAGGTATGAAACTCCATATCTGAGATGACCATATCTGCTAAGTCACTTACATCTTTTAGCTTAAGTTCAGTTAAGTTCAGTTAAGCTAAAGGTTTTAGCTTAAGTTCAGTTAAGTTCAGTTAAGCTAAAGTTAAGCTTTAAGTTAAGCTTTAAGTTAAGCTTAGACGTCGGGATTAGCGCACTTGGTTTAGTTGCGCGTCAATTGTCGAAGTTAAGCTGCATCGACCTCGGTTAGTAATTTGTGGGTGACCATCTTGGAAGACCGAGTGTTGGTAAAAGCTTAGGAAGGAAAAATTCCCAGGATGATGGAAGGTTATTATGAAATCCGCGCCGGCTGCAATTGATGCGCCATCAAAAGACAACGATTACTAATAACAATGGAGAGGAAGGAGGAAATGGGTCTTAAAACAAGCATCTGTGCTTCCTGACCCAGTGTGCTGTTATGAGTAGCTTAACTTCGGAGGTTTTATCCGACTTTTTGGTTTTCAAATTAGTCTTACTCGAAAACAATGAGAAGCAATGTGTTTATAACTAAGTTTATCTGAGTTCATGGCTTGAAATAAATTTACTCGGTATGTTGATGTTTTTAGCAAATGGAACTGTCAATGATGTTCTCATTTTATTTTAGTAATCATGATTTTTTCATTTTTGATATGCTTTTGCAATCATTCGAACTATGTTTATTATGTCAAATGATGATCATTTTAGGCCTTCTTACTTATTAGTACTGCTTATTTACTGCTTATAAGCGTTATAAACGCTGATCAAGTTTACAGAATTCCTTCTGAGGGTCCTGGTAAGTGACTGCATGAAGCCCAAGGTTTACCCTGTCGTTGCTATTTTATGTCTCATTAATGTATACATGTGATTTTATTCTGCAATACAAACTCGTTAAAACTAAATTAAACTCAATTATAAGTCCTAAAACTCTATTCTAACATTATAAATTCATCCTATCTGTAACTATAACACATGGCGTGTAAACACCCATTATAGTGAATTGATGAACTATGTTGATATCTATAACTTTTAATACCACATGTTTAAACCGTTAGGTATTTTAAACCTTCTTCCGTATAACCAGTTCAGTGAATATCCGAGATTTTACTCTTAGATCCGCGCGGCTGGGATTCGAACCCACGAGAGTTCAATTCACCTCAGGATCTGTCATTTTAAACTTCATGACGTTACCATTACCCTATTGAGACATTCAATTTTTAATGTATGGCCGAAATGTATTAAAGTGACACGGCCAAAACTGTGGGTATGCCCTAGCATAACATTATAACCTAGCTCAAACCTTAA
Organism: Enchytraeus crypticus; assembly: GCA_905160935.1. Classification (NCBI taxonomy): domain Eukaryota; kingdom Metazoa; phylum Annelida; class Clitellata; order Enchytraeida; family Enchytraeidae; genus Enchytraeus; species Enchytraeus crypticus. Next base: position 296,735 of record CAJHZI010000815.1, on the reverse strand, counting down.
ATTCTAAATTAATACTAAAACTTATTTTGAAACCAGCTTCTTATGTAGCTACTTTAACTTCAGCGTATTCTAATATTATAATAACATTCAAAACTTCTATGCTACCTTATATCTCTTAAGCGTCTGTGTTTTCTGGTATCGTGATAAATTGCGTTTTATAAACTTATACTTCTGCAATAATTCTTCATAATAAATAATAAATAATTCTGCATTGTATTCTGCAATAATTCATCATTCTGCTATGTATCAGGACTAGATAAGTATTCTGCTCGACGAATTCTGGTTTACCCTTTCAGTTACAGTTTTCATCCTGCATATTATCTGCCACTTACTATTAACTTTAAACGAATGGTTTGATACATTTGTTGGTCGTGCGTATGTCTGACATCTTAATCTCCGATTGAATTCATCGAAAGTTAAATCTGGACCCTCCGATCATTATTGGACTGAGCATATTGGTCAAGGAATTATACTGTTATACTGTTTTACATTTCTTGCGACTTCTTACTTACAAGGCATAGGCATATACATTTGTATATATATATATATATATATATATATATATATATATATATATATATATATATATATAGTCAGCATTGTACCACTCAAATTTTTCCATCCGTATTTTTAAGTTAATGTGACTTTCTGAATATAGCCATACTTTAAATGTTTGATTATTAATTATTTTAAATTAAGATCGTGTCAGAAACCTATCCACCACTTGGCCTGTCCAATCAGAAAAAACTAAACTCAAATAAGCTTATAAAATGATTTAGGCTTAAAAGTTAAAATTGTCAATTGGAATATTTTAGGCAGTCTTACCTCTTGCCGCGCATATAACAGCGATGTAGAAAATCATCGACGAAAGCATACAAACAGAATTGGAAGGCATTTTTTATCTCTTAGCTAAGCCCGAATTGATTTATTTTTAAAACAAATCTTAGTTTTCAATTTAAAGAAACATTAGCAGAGCCTATATGATTAGTACGTTAAGGCACTAGAATGGAGGGTTTTCTATATTATTACTAAATTTCTATATTTCTACATAAATACACTCTATTTAGCCTAACGAGTTTACTGTTTAAGTATCAAATAATTGCTGCTCTCACTAACACAATAATCTGGTACTCTGAATAATTTACTAACATAGGATTGTAAACTACTTCGATCACTAGCAAAAAGCATTATAAGCTGTTAAGCACCCTGTCAAAAGATTTTAACTGATTCTCAGTTAGCATAATTATAAAACTGTAACTTACATGTTGTCATTCAAAATTTATATTAGCTCATATTGTAGGCGGCCATGAGTGTGATGTGAAATTGGAGAGGCATTGAGAATGAATGTGCCTTCTGAAAGAACATATAAGTAGATGGTTTTACTGCTCTGTAAACCACCTAAGACAAGTTCCAGGGACAGATGCGATATTCTACCGCTTTAAGTTCATGAATCTCCACCGCCGTACACAGGATGATTCATGCGCATAAAACCCCGTCCGTTTACATAGAGTTTCGACGCTGACAGTTTTACAATTTTGATGTTTAATGTTGTTATCTTCTAAAAATGTCACAAGTTTACAGTAATAAGACATGAAATAACTAACACTGGGTAGACGTAATGCTCTAGTTACTAGAAGGGTCCAAAATAGAAGTTCTCAAAAATAATTGTAATAATAATAATAACAACAATTAGAGTGCTACAGTCATCAATGACAACATCGAGCACTATTGAGACAAAATCAAGCCGGCGAGCAAAACAAAAGAAGGTCCAAAAGCGGTGCAAATTCAAAAATCCAGAAATTCAGTCCAAAGTAAAGGGAGTTAATAGGCGTGACAGTAAGCAGATATACGTGTCAATTGTTCATTTGACATGAAAAATATTCGGTTCGAAAATCTACAAAAGTCAATCATAAAATATTAAAAACACAGTAAGAAAGTGCACATTAATAGCAAAATTCATTAAATAAGACATTAAAATCAAATTTAAGCAGTTCTAAGCCACGAAATGAGATAAAATTAATTATGAACATATGGCTGTAATTATCAAATGAAATTTATTTGAATACTAAAAACTTCTAAAGTTATGCTACTTTTAAAAGATGAAAGTAACTTTGCAGATATTATTGTCTCAGACAGCGAGTTCCACAATTTGATGGAGCTATGAAAAAGGTATGCAACGAAACATTGAGGTGCAACTTAGGTGGCTTAAATAATAATAATAATAATAATAATAATAATAATAGGTTTAACGCCCGTTTCCTCATCCATAGATGATGTCAGGGACGTCAAAGCGACAACTATTCCTACGGGTGTTGGAGGTTCAAGGGGACAAAGAATTTCTCAAGTTTATTATCAACTAATTTACTCGCCATTCTATAAAACATTAAAAGATCTTCTCTGAGACAGATAAACTCCAGGGTATGTAAGTCACAGGAGACGTTCAGCATAAGACAGGTTGGAAGCTCTGAAGCCTTGGTGAAAGATCACTGAACAGATTCTAGTCGTAAGATATCTGAAAGTGTCGAAGGCGACCAAACGGGAGAACAAAGGTCTTTCTGTTGAAAGATCTTTGGCATTTGGTATATTATATATATATATATATCTTTGGTATATAGATTATGTATATAGATCTTTGGCATTTTGTATTTGGTAGGCCTATAGGATCTTTGGCATTTTGTATTTGGTAGGCCCGTAGGATCTTTGGCAAAGATATTTCTATTAAAAGATATTTTTATCATTTATGTACAGGATAGTTCGGCAATTAGACAATTAGACAGTTAGGGCAGTCGAAAGTCAACCGAGCTATTATTAGTTTATTACTAGACCATTTTAGGAGGACTGCAATATACACACAATCTGCTAAATGTAACTTACCGACGTCATATAGATTAGGTGGTATTCTAAATTAGCAACAGGGCATTTGAAATGATACATATAGCAGATCAACAATGAATGCGTCGTAGGAGTTTAGATGTAAATTACAGTAATTGTAGCGTAGGAGTTTGTGGGTCAATATATGTGTTCAAAAAACTTACATATATTTTAATAATAGTTGGCCAAGCAATAACTTAGGAAGACAATGGGAAACCATCTCTGAAGCGATATCTATATTATAAGCTAAAGTAAACATATTAAGATACAGATGTGCCTTGATTTTATAGGCAGATTATTATTTTCGATTTTGTGAGCAGACTGGGAAAGTATGATTGTTTGCTTTGAGTCTGCTATTTGGCAGAAGACTAAACAAAGAGAAAGAGGGAGAAATGAATTGAGACATGAACTGCCTGCGTCAGATGCTTCTGCTTAAGATTAGAGAATTTATGAAATTCTCTATTTCATATTTTCATGACTGAAATATTGAAGTTGCATTCAATCTATCCCTGAGCCAACCTATCCCTAATCCCCTCAAACTCTAATTTATCCTCACATTCATTTTTCATTCAGTCTTTTCTAGTTTTATCACACATTAGACTTAACATTCACATGAACATTTTTGACTTGAACATTCTCATTTCTACCACATGTAAACTGTAATTGATGATACTACATTAAGGTTTGAAATAGGTAGAGCTTTTATGAAGAGAAAGTGAATAAATTTAAAACTGAGTAGAATTTATTTCCCGGAAGTTCCCTCATCAATAAAGTACAATTAAAGTAGTGTATGAAAATGGACATATACGCTCAGAGGTGCTCACACAACCCAAACTTTCAAATTCTAGATATGGTTGAGTGGCTTTGAGAGGAGGGCTACCCGATATCGAGACAATCCGATATCTTATGCGCGAGCTATGGACTTTATCTTGTTAACTTTATGAGAAGGTCACTATAATTTATTAAAATTAAATGATGGGAATAAAATTGTTCAGCCCGCCGCTACATGTAGGTGTCAATATTTTAATATTTGGCAGAAATATATTTCAGATATATTTTAATATATTTCAGAGAATTAACTGAACTACGCCCTAGGATTCGAGTCTCCACCACCACTTTGTGGCGTGACAATGGTGCTGAAGTTCTGGCAATGAGGATAAATTCTTGGAATTGATTCAGTAGGTCCACGAATCAAATGACGTAATAAGACGTCCAGATTTTTCATTTGGGGGGGGGGGCAAGAGTCAATACTTAACCGGTACCGGTTTGTGACGAAATATGCTTGCTTTTCTGTTATTCTGTATAAATAATTGGAAAGTAAAATATAGCTTCTGCGAAATTCGGAGGGAGTGCAAAATCCCTTTATGCATACAAATTCATTAGCGTTCATAATGTAGCTGCAGTCGTGATGACCTTGCTATATATAGTACTGCTCTGGTTAAACGCGATAAAATGAAAGCGAAACAAGCCAACTCTGACGCGGTTGTGAGAGAATTACACTGTGCTAATTACTGCTCGACTCTCGGCTTTGCAATCTAACCATTCGTATAGGTCTACATATATATATATATATATATATATATATATATATATACATATCTATATCTATATATATATATATATACACATATAATTATATTATATTTATATATATTATATATTATTATATATACTGTATATATTATTTCTAAATATATTATTATATATTTATGGTGGGAATAAAATTGTTATTAAATATTATTATTTATATATATATATATATATATATATATATATATATATATGATCGATATATATATTATACGGGGCTGGGCTGGAGCTAGTGGCGATGTCGGTAAGATACTCGATCGCGGATCAGTACATGTGGGGTTCAAATCCTGGGTTCGTCCGTCACAGACATCGCTTTCGAGTGAGGAAACTGACGTTAACCATATCTTTTACTTTTTAGCTTTATTCTGAAATTGCATATCTCTAATACTTGTAAGCTTACATTTTGTAAGATATATTATGTTATCAGCGTTGATATTTTAGATTATTTGTGTTGACATTTTGAACTTTCTTTTATTACCAGCTGTAAAGCTTTCACGGACTATCTGTTGTTATGCATATGATGTTGCATAACAGCAATGTGTCTGACCCACACGTAAGTAGGTCAGACACATTCATAAAAGCACATAGTTATAGAAGACAGGATATAACCGTTATATTACCAGCATCAACGCTGTACAGTTTAATAACCAGGTTTCGATTGTACCGATACCCACTTCCCATTTACGCAACTTAGTTTGCATTAAAATTCTAATAAAACTATTTAATAAAAATTTTATTGTCGTAATTAAACCCATTGAGGCTACACTATGCAGTCCAATCGCTTCTTTCTGTATTATTTAGTTGATGCTTTTATTACCTAAACTGAGAGAATGTTAAAACGATTCAATTTCACTTTAATTGCCCAATACGTCACACTGTCAAGTTTAATGAAGGCGCTCTACCGCAAAAGTTTACTAAACGTTTCCCCTTAAATATCAAAACAATACAATACGCTCTATATGCTAATGAAATGTGCAATAAAGCTGGCACATCTAAGGTTAATGCCAGTTTCCTCACTTGAAACGGATGTCAGTGACGGGAGAGCCCAGGATTTGAACCCGCACATACTGATCCGCAGTCGAGTGATGACAACATCAATCATTTCTCACCTAATATTTCTACCATGAATCAGTTTATTGCATTTCTAGGTTTATCAGGAAATAGATCTCACTCGCTGGACTTTAATGAACATCAGGATCAGTCACAGTCTGCAAAGCTGCCTGACGCACTGCAGACTCAATTATAAGACTTTCAGACGAATCACGTTTTAGTGCAATGAACACGGTGAGACTAGGTTTCGAACCCGTAGCCAGTAGTCTCTTATTTATCAGACAAGTACTTTATCAAATCACCCTTCAAATCTATATTCTAAATATCTAATTTAGATAAATTACGAACTTCGTATCGGTATCTTAATTTCTTGAGTGCGTAAATTGAAGAAAATCAAAATTTTTCAACAATGACTATATGATTATATCTTATAATTCGTCTTCTAATTATTCTTTTCCGATATTTTTCATTTGCTCTCGATTAATTTTTTTTATCCATTTCATTTTATACATGTGCAATTCCGAGATAGGCTACATAGGCTTATGTGCATCCAAGACTGAAAGATCACTCATATGTGTAAGGACCGTGGCGGCACTTCATATGCTCTCTCTCTCTCTCTCTCTCTCTCTCTCTCTTCAGTGCATTGCCAAGTGGCAGGTTCAAGATACATATTCATACTCAAAGTCTGTTTTCTCACTCCATAAGAGCACTCCTTAGATCAATAAGTTAATCTCTTCACAAAGTCTATGCCTTATCCATACCTTATATATATATGTATATATATATATATATATATATATATACAGTATATAAGGTATGGATACTTCATATACAGGTTTATAGATACTTGGTATACTTCATATACAGGTTTGAAGATACTTGGTATACTTCATATACAGGTTTATAGATACTTGGTATACTTCATATACAGGTTTGAAGATACTTGGTATACTTCATATACAGGTTTATAGATACTTGGTATACTTCATATACAGGTTTATAGATACTTGGTATACTTCATATACAGGTTTGAAGATACTTGGTATACTTCATATACAGGTTTATAGATACTTGGTATACTTCATATACAGGTTTAAAGATACTTGGTATACTTCATATACAGGTTTGAAGATACTTGGTATACTTCATATGCAGGTTTATAGATACTTGGTGTACTTCATATACAGGTTTTGGAATTTGTAAAAGAAATTGTAAAAGCAGCGACTACAAGTAAAAAGTAAAATTGAAGATATTTAATAGGCCTACACATTATCATTTTTACTATATATATTTTTTAATATAATAGTTACAAAATATAGAACATTTAAAAAGAAAATCTAGCATCAATAAGCATTTGATGTATATAAAAATATCAGATTATTGTCTAGACTTAAGAAATTTACAAAAATCAGATTTGTATAAACCTTCTTAAAAGTATTCAATGAGGAAGCCATGACAATGCTGGATGGCAGATAGTTCCAAAATTTTAACGTTTCTTGTACTAAAATTATAATGCTCAGCATTATAAACACAGTAATTAAGTTTAAGGTAGTACCATTAGTAGGAGTACGAGTGACTCCTTGTTTAATTAAAACAAGAAAAACTCATCACACGACAAATCGTTTCATAATTTTATAATGTGTACTCAAACTGTTTGTCACATACGTAGCTCTAGCGAATCGTCAACAATAGCTTGTATTTAATCGTTTGATAAATCATTTTTGGATTGATTTTATCAGATCAACATCATATTTAAGGTACTATGGCCAGACTTTCGAGCTAAACTCCAAGGCGGATTTGACAATGAATGTAAAGGCTCTAAAGAGTTATTTCTAATCTATATTTGACTTTAAACAATTAGGAATAATGGAAGTTATTTTCTCATCTCTATTAAAGATGTGTTTTGTATTTGTGTGAAAAGCTAGAAATCTTAGGAGAAAATCACCCCGTGATCAGTATCCTCTTTTAACTCTATTAGTAACTTTTAACTTTATTCGTAACTATTTAACTTCATTAATATCTTAAAGATCATATGACAAACTCTATCGAGGTAAATAAGTACAGTAGAAACAATAATTACATTGAAGATTGTCATGCCTTGTGTATTTCATATCTGCTCTTCTCAAAGATGATTTTCAAATATCTGAGTGGCACATATCTAGTAGCAAATATCTGAGTGGCATATATCTGAATGTCAATTATCTGCATTGCACATATCTAGTGACACATATCTGAGTGGCACATATCTGAGTGGCACATATCTAACAGCACATATCAGAGTGTCAAATATTTGCATTGCACATATTTGAGTGGCACATATCCAGTGGCACATATCTAGTGGCATATATCTGAGTGGCACATATCTGGGTGGCACATATCTAGTGGCACATATCTAGTGGCACATATCTGAGTGGCACATATCTGACTGTCTCGTCTGTACAAGAACCCTTATATATGAGTTTTATTTTTTCTGCTAGACTTTCATTAATTTTTACGGTGACAGGAATCGTGAAGCTTTCGCTGTTTCTCCGTATTCACAGTCAGCACCAGTTACAATGTCACGCATCTTAGCTATTGCTTTTTATGAGAGTAATTGGCGAACATTCACTGGACTGGTTATACGGGTAATGGTCTAAATTGCTTAACGGTTTGAACATGTGGTATTAAAACGTGATGGATATCAACACAGTTGATCATTTCACTATAATGCGTGTTTACTTTTTTTCGTCTCAGTAATCCGATTACTTAAATACATAAAATTGATATCAAATAGATCCGTTGTCATATTTTATATACTTATAAATCGTTGTCGGGCTGGGATTCTAACAGATGGCTTCCTGCATTTCAGATAAGGCTTGCTATCCATTCTATCATCCAACCGGTACATAGAATCAATAGCTAGGAAAAACTCTAACGCTATCAGTTTTGTCGTTTTGAATAGGCTGAGCTAAAGAAACAGGAGCTATTAGTTTTACTTGGCTATCGCAGACGTCGCTGCATATTTCTGCATTATCTGCTGTGACCGCAACTTTTGCATGACAGTGAAGATGACGAAGGGTATAAAATTAATAATTATCAAAATAAACACAATTCAAAAAATTTGAAAATATTAACAAACTGAATGTTTGCATAATCAATGAAAAAGTCAATTTATAGGAGTAAAGAGATCAAAGAGTAAAATTTAATTATTAAGACAGTTTTCACTAGGAATAATAATTTTTGCAAATTTTGGTTAATCAAACAGTTTTAGCTAATTACAAGTATGCACAAATTCAATAAATCCGTTCCTAAGATCCATTATATTGCGCTTTTCGATTATAATTTAGAAATATTATAAGCATAATTTATGCTTCCTGATTCGCCATAATTATTGGTTCAGTTGACGTTTGTTTCATGCTGAATTGGCAGTTTTATGTTCACAGCCCAGGGTTGTTAGACTCTCATTACTGGTGTTTACAATAAATTAAAATCAATGACTTCATCAACTTTCTTATTTGTTATTATAAAATTTTATCTTGGGATTTACAATACAAATTATATCGTAGGTTGAAAATAAAGGAAGCTAGGAATTACTGAATTGAAACTCATCTCAAGTTCTCTCAACAAACTGTCCTTGTTATTCAACTAATAGGCTGTGGAAATATCCATTTGTTCACAACAATTTGCGCTATAACCAGCAGTAGTAGCTGGCAGCCTAGTTCAACAGTTTGCAGTTTCGATTCGTTGACATCATAACTTTCACAGTTAATAAGTTCATAATTTCATGTGGTAAAGCCCCTTAAACTACTACCGAAATTGAAGTAGCTACTAATTACATGTAGATACAATACCTCACTTCCCAGCTAGATATTGTCCTTAATCCAATTAGAGGGAAAGAGACTTCAATTAATCAGTTCTGATTTATGTAGAAGTACCAGAACTCGTATTTTGCATAATTAGGAATTGGAGATGGGATATTTTTATCGATCAGTATTTGATCATTTGTACCATAATAATCTAAATATTTCGTCACTGTATTATATTGATGTAAACCTTTAATGTTGTAGGCGTAAATATTAATTCGCCCGAGATTAATTGATCAATCAATCCATGCATATTATAGTCCCAACATCATGATGTTGAAATGGATGCATCATAACACAGTACGATGCATCATAACACAGTAGAGTTAAATGGGCATGTGGAGAATGAAGTGGCTTAGTAAAATCTGGAAAAACTAAGGTTAACGTCAGTTTCCTTACTCGAAAGCGATGTCAGTGACAGGCGAGCCCAGGATTTGAACCCCACTCCTACTCATCCGCGATTAGAGAGAGGGAGACTTCAATTAAGCAGTTCTGATTAATGCATAAGTACCAGAACTCATATTTCGCATAAATGAGAAATGAAGATGGGACATTTTTATAAATCATTATTTGATTATTCGTACAATAATTAAAAAAGTTTGCCATTGTATTATATTGAGGTAAACCTTTAATGTTGTATAAAAATGATTATCGAGTATCTTACCGACGTCGCCACTGGCTCCAGCCAGTAATAAAAGACTACAATCAATGAAGCAGCTAGGCCTCTGTAAGTTTGGAAATATAAGCTGTACTAGGTAGTAGACAAATACAGTAACGCTATTTACCGTAGATAGCTACTTTTTCTAGTATCTTTTTCCACTTCCCAACTAATTTTTCAAAAATAAAAACATGCGTCCTTTCTAACATTGTGTGGACTACGCCACTGAATGACCTTTCTGAATGTACCTGCCCATTAGCCCGATAAGTGAGTGGGATAAGTGCTGGGAATAAGTGCTGGGGATAAGTGCTTGTGATAAGTGCTTGGGATAAGTGCTTGGGCTAAGTGCAGGGGATAAGTGATTGTGATAAGTGCTTGGGATTAGTACTTGGGATAAGTGCTTGCAATAAGTGCTTGGGATAAGTGCTTGAGATAGGTGCTTGGAATAAGTGCATGGGATTTCGGATAATTGCTTGGGGCTTGGGATAAGTGTTTCGGCTGTTTGGGATAAGTGCTTGAGATAAGTGATTGAGATAAGTGATTGGGATAAGTGCTTGGGATAAGTGTTTGGAGCTTGGGATAAGTGCTTGAGGCTTGGGATAAGTGCTTGAGGCTTGGGATAAGTGCTTGGGGCTTGAGATGCTTGGAACAATTGCTTGGGGCTTGAGATGCTTGGCATAAGTGCTTCGGCTAAGTGCTTAATGAAGTGGTGAATAAGTCACAAGGCATATCTGTTTCAAATCAAAGGCGGCTAATATTAAGATTCCGGTTTAAAGTCAAAGCCATTGCATTGGAAAAAGATTTGAGATCGATGACGTTCGCCTAGTGAACGAAAAGCAAATTAGGTGTAGGAATATTAAGCTTCTTTAGGAGTTGTCATTAAGCAAACATTTAGAAAGAGAGAGAGAGAGAGAGAGAAGAAAGATATGCTATATATTGTATATGCCGGGCTGAAAACCACGAGTAGTGTAAAGTTCACTGCCTCCGAGATGCAAATTGCATTTAAATGATAAAAGCGACGCCAAAAGGCGTATCAATTAAATGTAAGTATGCCTTGAAACTGAGGGCTCACTGTACAACAACAACAACAACAACAATACAATTAGAGTGCTACTGTTGTCCATGACAACATCGAACACTGTGGAACCAAATTACAACCGATGAGCAGAGTGAGGGGTCCAAAAACGGTGCAAGCCAAATCCGGGTGGTCAGTCCAAGGAGGATGCACTAGCGGAGGATGCAGTCTTGGAGGATATTTTAAACAATAATTTGAGTACTAAGGATAATTGATTGGTTTATGTTTGAATACTGGCTGTTCTATAGAAAATAAAATCTGAAAGAAGATACGTTTAACATCGGTTTCCATGTCTCAAGTGTATCATAAGAGATATTAACAGGATTCGAACGACTTTCTCTTTAGCTGCACCGTCAAATAAAATAGTTTCACATTCTGTATAGCGCTCCGTCGACCACTCTAATCATCACATCATTAATCATGAATTATTAATAATTATAATTCATCACTAATTATTTATCATTAATCGTTGACCATATGAATCCAACCAGTATCGAAACACCTTTACAGTAGAACAAATAGTTAAATGATTTATTCGCAACTTCGCCAGATGTCACAGTAATAGCTGAGTAAATTCTCATCAATGGTGGCTTTAGTCACCGTCAACCAGAAGATTTGAAATAAGCTGTTCAATAGTTTGCTGCAGTATGAAATTGTTTCAACTAGATTTTCTCATATCTAAGCAACAGTCGTTCAACTCTAAACCTTTTTTCGTTTTCGCTTTCTTTAGCATATGCTATTGAAATAAAGCAATTAGCCTATTTAATCACCAAGAAGAAGAAGAAGAAGAAGAAGAAGAAGAAGAGAAATATGTTTAATTTTCACAAAATCTCACAGAGTAATCAGTGAACGCGTGAAAAAAATTTAAATAGGCATTATCAGAATCTAAATAAAGTGCAAATACGTCCAGTAAGTGCAAAAAATGTGCTTAAGAAATTGAATAAAAACTAGGCCATCAAAGAGGACGCATGGCATCCTATCCGGTTAAACACCAAAAAAGTGATTAAGTTTCATTCTTCGTGGACATAGAGGTGAGACCTATAGAAAGCTGATGTCGAGAATAACGTCCATTTAGTGCCTCAAAATCACATCAGTTAAGGGACAAGCATTGAGTATGAACCATGCATCGTCTCTAGACGACAACCTAACCGATCATTCTACGGGAGATATATGATAGTCGTAGCAACGCTAGCTATGACGTATACAGAATGATAATTGCACATATGTAATTATGATTGATAAAGAATGATAATTACACATGGCATTATGACTGATGAAACATGACAATTGAACGTGTCATTATGACTTACGATAGTAACAATCATGGCAATTACTGTATACGCATTGAAGATCGCTATGGTTTGCTAGACATTACGCATTAAAGGTAATTATGACTTGTAGAATATACTCTTGCTTGTAAACTCAGTCAAACAATCATCTGCAATTGCAACGCAACATATTTACACACATTACTATAGAGATTAACATACCATTACAGAGCCAGGAAGCAATTATATGCTTGTTTAAGACTTATCAGACTCTTACGAGTAAAAGACTGCGGGATTAGTGCACTTGGTTTAGTTGCGCGTCAATTATCGAAGTTAAGCTGCATCGACCTCGGTTAGTACTTTGTGGGTGACCACCTTGGAAGACTGAGTGTTGGTAAAAGCTTAGGAAGGAAAAAATCCCAGGGTGATGGAAGGTTATTCTTAAATCCGCGCCGGCTGCAATTGATGCGCCATCAAAAGGCAACGATTACTAATAACCATGGAGAGGAAGGAGGAAATGGGTCTTAAACAAGCATCTGTGCTTCCTGACCCAGTTTGCCGTTATGTTATGTTATTAACTAATACCAATTAATATTATTTTTGTTCACATATCACACAGCACGACAGTCAACATATTTCGAATAACATAAAGGTACAAAGTAAAAAAACGCAAAGACAGGCACACTAATACATGCAAAAACCAGGCCATTAATGAGGGAGCATAACACCCTATCGAGTTGACCACCCGGATATCAAAGATAAGGAATAACGTAATAACTGTATAGACCTTTATGACTTCTTAGTCATTGCCATTACCGATGATAGTCGTTTATGATTTTAGACATAGTGCAGCCTCATGTAAGGAATTTTACTTGTGTAGACAAAATGTAGAAAATTTAGATTAAGAGCGAAGACAAATGTACTAAGTTTCTCTCAAAAATACAACTCCTTAACATGGAAATTACTGAAATTCGCCGTTTTCAACTTTTGCTTACATTTGACTCTTTCAGACTAAAGTAAAGTAATGACCTAGTTTAGATCGTCAAATTTGCCTACACTTTTTGGTTTTTGGATGCAGAGGCTAAACATCTGAAGGCGGGACACGTTACCTGTATTTAGGGAGCAGAAATTCTAAGAAGGAATTATATTTACCCCGCAGTTAGCGAGTTAAATGATACTATCTCTCTCACATCTCTTTCTCTCTCTCTCTCTTTCTCTCTCTCTCTCTATCTATCTATCGATCTCTCTCTCATCTCTCTCTCTATTTATCTTTTTTTTCTCTGTTCTATAACTATAAGTGTCGCGTCCCTGGTGCATGACAGTGCATGTTCATTCTCAGTTTGCTTTAAATTATAGCTCCATAAAGAGCATTCCAAAAAATTAACAAGTTAATACCTTCACAAAAGGCTATGCCTTACCCATACCTTATGTAGCCCAAATCTTGAAAAATATTGCTTCTGAGGTGGTTTTCTGTTGTCGTCATCAGTTCTGGTAAAAGAAGGAGGCCACAAAACAGTGAAAATATTGATAAAAACTTTGATGACAAGTCAATCATGGCCATTGAGTTTCAAAAAGTTACTATAATATTTCTTGCAATATAGTTCAGCAGAAACATTAATAGGTCTAATAATAAATAACTAAATGGAATACTAGAGCAATATCATTAACATAATGGGAGGGGGATTTAGCGCACTCGGTTTAGCTGCGCGTCAGTTGAACAAAGTTAAGCTCCATCGCGCCGGTTAGTACTTTGTGGGTGACCACCTTGGAAGACCGAGAGAAGACAGCTTTGAAAGAAAACATCCCGAGGGTGTTGGAAGGTTATTCTCAAATCCGCGCCGACTGCAATTGTTGAGCAAACAAAAGGCAACAATTACTAATAACCATGGAGAGGAAAGAGGAAATAGCGAAAACTACAAAAACAGAAACCAAGAAAGGAAATTATGTTGCACGAGCGGTATGTCATGTGTGTATATACGAACAAGAATAAAATAACATGTCACAATTTAATTTCAAGAAATGATGTCGCTAGCAGATGTAGTGTTGCTGAAGCAACGAAACAATCTGCGCGCATGAATTTGAGTCTTGAAACTTCTCACAGGAAGTATTCTACGTCTGGAAATTATTCGCATAATATTCTCCAGTACGTACGAATATTATGCCATTATAAAGTTTACATTATAAAGCTTTCTTCATAGGCTACACAGCGCTACATTGTAGGTTTATATTACATTATTGCTCTTGTGCAAATCCAATGATAATCCAATGGCGTGGGGAAATACCATTACAGCATAGTACTGGAATCGAAACTGCGTGAAACCCTGTGCTGAAAACATAGCCTCAAATATTTCTTCATGGTAGCTCAAATTGGGTCGATTCAGGAATGTAAATACTGAAAAATGGGTAAACATGCATTTTATCAGTTCAAATAAACACAAAATTTTTACGTAATTACATTTAAACGACTTAAAATTCTAATAGGCCTAAGGGTTATGAAATCTTACGGATATCTGCATAGTTATGAAATATTATAGATATTTATGAAATATTACGGATGTCAACTTAGTTCATCGAGAAAAGTTTTTAGAACAACCATTTTAAAATTAATCAATCTTTCAGTTTATCAATCATTCAATCATTCAATTATTCTCCATTCAGTCACTCATGCAATCAATAAATAGCTTATTTGATCATTTATTTAGTCTGTCAATCGATCATTCAATTAATCAAATATCCATTCAATTATTCAGCTGCTACTTGTCAATAGCTTATTAAAAATTTTGCACACTATTGATCAAATTTAAACTATCGGGGCAGAAGCAGCACTCTGCAGTCCTCTAGCGGCTCTTACTCCACTGGGGCAACAACACCTGTGTCCTGGTAGCTAAGCTCAGATGTGAAGAGAACGGTTACATAATCAATAATACACTTCAATAAAACTGCTCAGTTTGTATCAGACTCAGTAGCCTGCTTGTTATCAGTGATCATTTAGTATTTCGTACAATTTACTTGATAACGTTTCGATAAGAAAGCTTTAATTGAAGCAGAGTTTAACGTCCGGTTCATCTCCAAAAACGTGATTTCAGTGACCAGCGAGTCTAGGATTTGAATCTCGTATAGGCTGATTTGTAGTCAGAAATCTAACAGAAACTAATACAAGTTAGCAGGTGGCACTGTTTACAAATGTTAATATTTTAAATTAGAGTATTTAAAACTTCAAATCATCTATTATTGTATTTTTCTATTTCCTTGTGGTCAGCTGGTTTAACAGCTCTCACTTAATTCCAGGCCTGCTAACTAAAACGAAGTTATCAAAATGATAACACATTTCGAAATAAGAGAGACCAAGAGGGTGAGAGGAGAGGGAGTAAGTTATTAATTAAATTAGTTAGAAAATAATTCATGAATTTGTAGAAAATTTTACTGTAAGAGGGAAAGAAATTTAACAAAATAAAATGTAAATTAAAAATAATCCTCGTTGTTAGAAGAAGAAATATATATATAATTTTCACAAATTTCACAGAGAATTAACATCAATGAACATGTGACAAAGAATGTAAAATAGACATTATCAGAATCTAAATAATAAGTACAATTAAGTGCTATAAGTGCAATAATGTGCATAAGAAATATTTGTTAACAAAAGGAGCACAATATTATTTTTTGATTACTGTTTAGTTGCTAGCTCTACAGTAGATTTGGATTTCAAAGTACTATCTCTGTTGGAGACAGCATCGCTAACAAAACGGTGGCTCGTCGCGTTACTAGAATGTTAATAGGCTTTAGAGTCATGTGTGTGCGATACAAAATTGCTGTTAAATAGTTATGATTTATGAGGATCATTTAACTCTTCGCTGTTTACATTATTGTACCACGGACCATTTACTGTACATGTCAGGAGATATAGAAGGCCGATTCTGGGACTGCCCAGCTACGCTTTAGCCTATTAGCCTACAGGCTAGCAGCTGCTAGGCTGTAGCCTAGCAGCTGCCTATAACCTAGCAGCTGCTAGCAGCTGCTGTTGCGGCGGTGGCGCGTTGCGGCTGCGGGCCGTCACGTTGTTGCGAGCGCTTTGCTGTAAGCGGCGGCGCTGCTGTGGGGGAAGATGACGCGGTGAAGGGTGATGACGCACTACCGGGCGGCTCTAAAGCGGCTTGTCTAGACAAGTCTCGACATAAACCAGATGGTGCCCTGACGCGGAGAATGTCCTAGAATGTTCTAGAATATTGCGCAATGTCTTTAAGCACGTTTACAGGTCATTGGGCAATCACATGTAGGCTAGCAATATATGTCTGTAAATTCTGCAAGTTGTTATTTATTTGAAATCTTTCGACGGAGCAGCAGCATCTCTTTCCGAAGTGTATATCGGTTTCTGTAGATTTCTAGCTTAGAAATGTCTTATTTAACAAAGGAAGTTAGAGAAAAATGTACTCAATTTATGGATTTTGTTCAACGAATAAAACAGGTAAGTGATCTTGTACAGAATATTTACTTAGCTTTTGTGTAATGTTAAAATAATATATAAAAATAATGCTGACATAGGTTCCATTGCAGATATTTATAGATATATTTAGAATTATTGTAAAATATTTTAATAATATATTTAAAAAAATCATGCTAACAGAGTTGACATTGCATACATTTATAGATATATTTAGAAATAGTGTAAAATATTTTAATAATAATATTAAAAATAATGCTCAGAGGGGTTATGACATATATTTTTAGAAGTATACAGAATTATTGTAAAATATTTTAATAACATATTAAAAATATTGCTGACAGGGGTTATGACATATTTTTAGAAGTATACAGGATTGTTGTAAAATATTGAAATAATATATTAAAAATAATGCTGACAGGGGTAATGACATATATTTTTAAAACTAATCAGAATTATTGTAAAATATTTTTTATAATATGTTAAAGTAATGTTGACCGGCACTTTTAGGTCAGCACTTTTAGGTCAGCACCTTTTTTGTTTACATTAGCACTTTTTGCATACGTCAGTACTTTTAGGTGAGCACTTTTAGGTTAGCACTTTTTTGTTTACAACAGCACTTTTTTCTTTACATCAGCACTCTTTTGTTTACATCAGCACTTTTTTGTTTAAATCAGACACTTTTACGTCTACACTTGTTTTGTTTACATCAGCACTTTTACGTCAGGGCACTTTTGTTGTTATTGTTTACATAATTTGACAGATTTTCTGCATGTATCTCTGTTTGTATGTGTCTGTATGTTTCATTCTACACATCTGCTGTTGTGATATTTGTAAATTGTAAACACTTTTTCAGTTAAGTGGCTTTAAGTGCTAACATTAAGTGTTTATAAACAGTAAGCACTTTTCCGACAAGGCATCTTTTTCAACTATAACTTTACAAAGTCATGATTCTATCAATTTTAACTTTACAAAGTAATGTTTCGACCAATTTTAACTTTAACATGTCCTGTTTTATAGAATTTATTATTTTGAAGGTGTGTTTTTAATCAACTTTAAATTTATCAAGTCATGTTTTTATCAATTTTTAAATTTATCAAGTCATCTTTTTTATCAACTTTAAATTTACCAAGTCATCTTTTTATCAAATTTAATTTTAACAAGTTAAGTTTTTATCAATTCTAAATTTATCAAGTCATCTTTTTTATCAACTTTAACTTCAACAAGTTATGTTTTTATCAAATTTATTATTATGAAGGTGTGCATGCATCAACTCTAAAGTTACCAAGCTATCTTTTAATCATCTTTAAGTTTGCCAATGCATCTCTTTTTATCACCATTAACTTTATTAAGGTGTGTTTTATATAAATTTTATTATTTTGAAGTTGTGTTTCTAGCAACATTAACTTTAACAAGTCATCTTTTTGATCAACTTTAACTATAACAAGTTAAGCTTTTATCAATTTTAAATTTACCAATTCATATTTTTATCAACTTTAAATTTATGAAGTCATCTTGTTATCAACTTTAACTATAACAAGTTAAGTTTTTATCAATTTTAAATTTATCATGTCATCCTTTTTATCCAATTTAGTTTTAACAAGTTAAGTTTTTATCAATTTTTAATTTAACAAGTCATCTTTTCTATCAACTTTAACTTTATCAAGTTAACTTTTTATCAATTTTAAATTTATCAAGTCATCTTTTTATCAACCTTAGCTATAACAAGTCAAGTTACTATCAAATGTTTATAATGAAGGTGTGTTTCTAGCAACGTTAACTTTGTCAAGTCATGCTTCTATCAACTTCAACATTAACAAGTTGTGTTTTTATAAAATTTATTATCATGAAGGTGTGTTTTAACTTAACTTTGACTAGTTACGTTTTTTTATCAACATTATCAAGGTGTGTTTTATATCAATTTATTATTGTGAAGGTGTGTTTCTATCTACACTAACTTTAACAGGTCGTGCTTTTATCAACTATTAACTTTACTAAGGTGTGTTTTTATCAACTGTAACTCTATCAAGGTGTGATTTTATAGACTTTAAATTTACCAAGTCATGTTTTTATCAACTTTAACATTAACAAGTTATGTTTTTATAAAATGTATAATCATGAAGGTGTGTTTTTATCAATTTTAACTTTAACAAGTTATGTTATTATCAAATTTATTATTTTGAAGGTTTGTTTCTATCAACATTAACTTTACGAAGTCATGTAGTTATCAACTTTAGCTTTACTAAGGTGTGTTTTTATCAATCGAAAATTTATCAAGGTGTGATTTATCAACTTTTAATTTACCAAATTATCCTTTTTATCAACTTTAACTTTACCAAGTCATCTTTTTATCAACCTTAACTTTAACAAGTAAAGTTTTTATCAATTTTAAATTTATCAGGTCATCTTATTTATCAACTTTAACTTTAACAAGTTAAGTTTTTTATCATCATTAACTTTATCAAGGTGTGTTTTAAACCATATTTATTACAATGATGGTGCATTTTTTTGTCAATTTTAAATTTAGCAAGTTAAGATTTTATCAAGTGTAACTTTATCAAGCCATATTTTTATCAAATTTAACATTAATAAAGTTATGTTTTTATAAAATTTACTATCATGAAGGTGTGTTTTGATCAATTTTAAATTTAGCAAGTTAAGTTTATATCAACTATAACTTTATCAAGTCATCTTTCTATCAACTTTAACTTTAACAAGTGATGTTTTTATCAAATTCATTATTTTGAAGGTGTGTTTCTATCAACATTAACTTTACCAAGTCATGTCTTCATCAACTTTAACTTTACTAAGACATGCTTTTATCAACCGTAAATTTATCAAGGTGTGATTTTATCAACTTTAAAATTATCAAGTTATCTTTTTCTTCAAATTTGACTTTACCCAGTTATCTATTTATCAACCTCAACTTAAACAAGTGAAGTTTTTATCAATTTTAAATTTATCAGGTCATCTTTTTTAACATCTTTAACTTTAGCTAGTTAAGTTTTTATAATTATTAACTTTATAAAGGTGTGTTTTAAACCCAATTTATTATAATGAAGGTGTGTTTTTATCATCTGTAACTTTACCAAGTCATGTTTTTATCAACTTTAACTTTAATAAGGTGTGACTTTATCAACTTTAATTTATAGCAAGTTAAGTTTTTATCAAGTGTAGCTTTACCAAGTCATTTTTCTATCAATTTTAATTTTAACAAGTTATATTTTTATCAAATTTATTATCATGAAGGTGTGTGTTTTTATCAATTTCAAATTTTGCAAGTTAAGTTTTTATCAAGTGTAACATTATCAAGCCATATTTTTTATCAACTCTAATTTTATCAAGTTATGTTTTTGTTAAATTTATTATTTTGAAGGTGTGTTTCAATCAAAATTAACTTTACCAAGTCATATCTTTATCAACATTAACTTTACTAATGTGTGATTTTATCAACTTTAAATTTAGCAAGATATCTTTTTCATCAACTTTAAATTTAGCAAGTTATCTTTTTCACAACTTTAACTTTACCAAGTCATCTTTTTATCAACCTTAACTTTAACAAGTGAAGTTTTTAGCAATTTTAAATTTATCAGGTCATCTTTTTTTATCAACTTTAACTTTAACAAGTTAAGTTTTTATCGTCATTAACTTTATTTTATCACAAGGCGAAACAGAGGCAACACAGTGAGAATCAGGACCGCTACTCGGACCTTGATCAAAAACATCGGGATCCAAAGTAGTGGTCCTGATTCGCTCTGTGTTGCCTCGGTTTCGCCTTGTGATAAAATAAAGTTAATGATGATAAAAACTTAACTTGTTAAAGTTAAAGATGATAAAAAAGATGACCTGATAAAGTTAAAATTGATAAAAACTTCACTTGTTAAAGTTGAAGTTGATAAAAAGATGACTGGGTAAAGTTAAAGTTGATGAAAAAGATAACTTGCTAAATTTAAAGTTGATAAAATCACACCTTAGTAAAGTTAATGTTGATAAAGATATGACTTGATAAAGTTAATTTTGATAGAAACACACCTTCAAAATAAAAAATTTGACAAAAAATATAACTTGTTAAAGTTAAAGGTGATATAAGGATGAGTTAATAAAGTTATAGTTGATAAAAACTTAACTTGCTACATTCAAAATTGATAAGAACACACGCCTTCATGATAATAAATTTTATAAAAACACAACTTGTTAATGTTAAAGTTGATAAAAATATGACTTGATAACGTAACACTTGATAAAAACTTAACTTGCTACATTTAAAATTGATAAAAACATACGTTCATGATAATAAATTTTATAAAAACTTAACTTGTTAAAAGTAAAGTTAATAGAAAGATGACTTGGTAAAGCTACACTTGATAAAAACTTAACTTGTTAAAATTTAAGTTATTAATATCACACCTCAATAAAGTTAAAGTTGATAAAAGCATAACTTGGTAAAGTTGCAGTTGATAAAAATTCACCTTCATTATAATAAATTTGGTATAAAACAAACCTTAATAAAGTTAATGTTGATAAAAAGAGATGCATTGGCAAACTTAAAGATGATAAAAAGATAGCTTGGTAAATTTAGAGTTGATGCATGCACACTTTCATAAAAATAAATTTGATAAAAACATAACTTGTTGAAGTTAAAGTTGATAAAAAAGATGGCTTGATAAATTTACAATTGATAAAAACTTAACTTGTTAAAATTAAATTAGATAAAAAGATGACTTGGTAAATTTAAAGTTGATAAAAAAGATGACTTGATAAATTTAAAAATTGATAAAAATATGACTTGATAAATTTAAAGTTGATTAAAAAACACACCTTCAAAATAATAAATTCTATAACACAGGACATGTTAAAGTTAAAATTGGTCGAAACATTACTTTGTAAAGTTAAAATAGATAGAAACATGACTCTGTAAAGTTATAGTTGAAAAAGATGCCTTGTCGGAAAAGTGCTTACTGTTTATAAACACTTAATGTTAGCACTTAAAGCCACTTAACTGGAAAAGTGTTTACAATTTACAAATATCACAACAGCAGATGTGTAGAATGAAACATACAGACACATACAAACAGAGATACATGCAGACAATCTGTCAATTTATGTAAACAATAACAACAAAAGTGCCCTGACGTAAAAGTGCTGATGTAAACAAAACAAAAGTGTAGACGTAAAAGTGTCTGATGTAAAGAAAAAAGTGCTGTTGTAAACAAAAAAGTGCTAACCTAAAAGTGCTCACCTAAAAGTACTGACGTATGCAAAAAGAGCTAATGTAAACAAAAAAGGTGCTGACCTAAAAGTGCTGACCTAAAAGTGCCGGTCAACATTACTTTAACATATTATTAAAAATATTTTACAATAATTCTGATTAGTTTTAAAAATATATGTCATTACCCCTGTCAGCACTATTTTTAATATATTATTTCAATATTTTACAACAATCCTGTATACTTCTAAAAATATGTCATAACCCCTGTCAGCAATATTTTTAATATGTTATTAAAATATTTTACAATAATTCTGTATACTTCTAAAAATATATGTCATAACCCCTCTGAGCATTATTTTTAATATTATTATTAAAATATTTTACACTATTTCTAAATATATCTATAAATGTATGCAATGTCAACTCTGTTAGCATGATTTTTTTAAATATATTATTAAAATATTTTACAATAATTCTAAATAAATCTATAAATATCTGCAATGGAACCTATGTCAGCATTATTTTTATACATTATTTTAACATTACACAAAAGCTAAGTAAATATTCTGTACAAGATCACTTACCTGTTTTATTCGTTGAACAAAATCCATAAATTGAGTACATTTTTCTCTAACTTCCTTTGTTAAATAAGACATTTCTAAGCTAGAAATCTACAGAAGCTGATACACACTTCGGAAAGAGATGCTGCTGCTCCGTCGAAAGATTTCAAATAAATAACAACTTGCAGAATTTACAGACATATATTGCTAGCCTACATGTGATTGCCCAATGACCTGTAAACGTGCTTAAAGACATTGCGCAATATTCTAGAACATTCTAGGACATTCTCCGCGTCAGGGCACCATCTGGTTTATGTCGAGACTTGTCTAGACAAGCCGCTTTAGAGCCGCCCGGTAGTGCGTCATCACCCTTCACCGCGTCATCCTCCCTCACAGCAGCGCCGCCGCTTACAGCAACGTGCTCGCAACAACGTGACGGCCCGCAGCAGCAACGCGCCACCGCCGCCGTAGCAGCTGCTAGCCTATTGGCTAATAGGCTAAAGCGTAGCTGGGCAGTCCCAGAATCGACCTTTTGATATCTACTCATGTCCAGTAATCCTAGACACTTGCCAATATTTAAACTTCTTTGAATCACAAAAGTTGAGAGTATATATTCTATATAAACATGCATTGTACATGCATGAAGATAGGCCAATAACAATAACATGCTTATTTTCGCTTTAGATGAGTATTGTAGCTAATGTGTAAATTTCTCTTGAAAAACTAAGCTGCTCATTTATGATATTTTGTTGTCGTTCCTGATATCACCTTCGAATTAGGAAATGGGCTTTAAATGATTTAAACGTATATCAGTAAATTGTTGTACTGCATTAATATCACTTTGGACTAATTTTGTAGCATCGGTAAGGTATCCGTCCTCGGATCAGTAAGAGCAAGGTTCAAATTCAGTGAAAGAATGTCACAGAAGCACTTTCGAGATAGAAAACTGATGTGAATTTCACGGTATTAACCCTTTACAAGCCAAGACTGCGTAAACATTTAGTTACGAGTGTATTAAACCAATCATATAGTACAGTTCACATGTGTGTTCATTATTTATGTACAACAGAAGCAAGTGAATATGTTACATCAATCATATTGTACAGTTTACATGTTAATTCATTATTTATATAGAAAGGATTTATATATTCACTAATTAATATAAATATGTACAGTAATTAATATAAATATATTGCTATTTTGGCTTTTATTGCGGACCTGAAGGTTAATTATTTAATTATCAGAATGCTTGAACAGGATATTCGTCTACCTGACAGTGAGTAAATAATAACAAGAGTCAATACGCGCAGTTGGGCAGTTCAGCTGCAATTAGCTTGCACTGAAAGCCTAATCTTGCTGTAAGGACATGTAGGCCTAGTTTAGCGATGAGCTTAAACGAGAGTTAACATCTGTTAATCCGCTAGATGTTATTATTAATTAAATTGTTATAGGCCTATTAATTATTTTTTGAATATTGAGTTCAGACTGCTCAATTATATGCGTACATGCTAATGTAACTTTTTTGTACAATTTTGTATTCATGGTCTCTTTAATGTTAATATTAATGACGGTGGAATGGCAGGAAAAAGAGGCAGGGGCAGGCCAAGATAAGGTATGTTAGATGATCTAAAGACCCACTCATACATGTATGTGGAAATGGAGAGGAAGGCGGAAGACTGAGAAGAGTGGAGGCGTTATTTACCATGGACTAAGAGAGCGAGATAGAGAGGTCTCTTTATATTAAAGTAATAATGTTGTCAACATCAGCAATATGGAGTATATGTACGATTTGTTGATTAATATTTAATTTCAATCTATTATATTGATTAGAAATAAATGAGTAGATTTTGTTGCTAAAATATCTATTTTGTCGACTACACCAAGAATTAATTCACATACATTGTGAATGTTATACACTGAACTAAAGCCCTCTAAAAACTCTTGTGTAGGCATGCTGGGGTACGTTTCTTATTAGACAGTAAATAGGGTTATTCAATCATGTAAGAATTGTAGCAGATAAAATTAGATACATAAATACAATCTTCAATATTTAAGGAATTTCGATGGCTAACTATGATGGAAAAGCAATAGAATGAAAAGAATTCATTTAATGAAATATACATGTAAGTTAAATCTACTTGATTCAATGTTATAGTGTACACTTAACATTAATAGTCAATGAAATAAATCGCATAAGCCGTTAGTATTTAATTTACGGGCAACAGCCATAGCACATGACATTACTTGGCCAAAAAACCTGTCCAGAAGAGACTAAATATAATGCAGCAGTATAAACAAACATTTGAATTGATTTCCATTTCATTTAGAAAATAGATTTGATTGACTTTACAGATGCGCAATATTGGTTACCCTCAGTCGATGTTCTTGTCTCAAAATCAATAACTAATTAAGATGATTGGTTTGAGGCCTAAATACTGCAAGTCATATAACAGGTTAGTGATAAGCAGAAAGCAATCAATAACTACTTGAGATGCCTTTATTCCATGGGTTCATTCAATGGGGGGAGAGGGGTTGCGGGGGACATGTCGCCCAAGATGTCGTGACAGGGGGACACTAAAGTTAATGGTCCCCTCAGAAATCGAAGGTTGTTGGGGGGGACCTTTCCCTCTACAATGAGTTGTTGGGGGGGGGGGGGACACGTCAATAACTTTGGTAGGTTGGTAGGCCTACTGCGAGTTAAATGGGACTATATTGTCCACTGTGCAAAAGTCAAAACTAAGCTTTAATTAAATATACACCGTCATTATTTTCACTGCACTAGACTGGACTAGCGCTTCTTCCCCTTCTCGCATACTGCCGCATAGATGTGGAATTCTCTTCGTTCCAATTTGCGCACCTCCTCATCGTTTTCTCATCAGCCATCTTTGCGAATGATCTCATAAGCAGCTAAAAAAGCTATTTTCTTTAATCGTGTGTATCCACAAAATGTCCATTATAATAATAACATTTGACAGTCTAATGCAGTTGAGATAGCCACTGACTTTAGATATTGATAAATACGTATAAAACGGCAATTCTCGTGTATAATGAATCAGAAAAGTTGGTAAGTATATAAGCAGAATTATGAATTGATTTTACTTTTCAGGGAGAAAATTTCTGAGAATTGTTTAAAGTTTAAAAGCAAATAAAGAAGCCGGGATGTCTCCTAACACATCTCCTTTTGGCGTTGCTATTGAAATAACTGTGCCGGTCCGAGATAATTATCAAAGTCTACTCTTTGTCTTATCTGTGGCCCACTGGGCCTGCCTAGCTCACTCTTAAGAGACAATTATCTAATTAATCAATCTAATAGCGTGGCACGTTATCAGCTTACTATTTCGTGTTAAAGCCTAGCTGTAATTCATTTGCAGTTGAAGGGCAGCAGTTCTGTAAAGGTGACCTACGTTAGTTTCATGATAATTTCTAAAATTTAAATTAGTAATCTAATATAATATAATTCCCTAAATCTTTCCGAATCATGCCAGCGACATACAAGGTCATTTTGATCGGCAGTGGAGGCGTTGGAAAATCTTCTCTTTCTCTTCAGTTTATGTACGATGAGTTTGTGGAGGGTTACAACACGTATAAGGCGGATTCGTACCGGAAGAACATCCTGTTAGACGGAGTGGAGTCACGGATAGATATCCTGGACATCGCCTCGCAGCATGATTACGACTCCAGTCTCTGGAACGACTACTTCCTGAGCGCTGATGGATTTCTCTGCGTCTTCTCTATCACAGACCCGGAGTCCTTCCATTCCTCAGCTGATTTCAGAGAGCGTGTCCTGCGAGTGAAGGGCGATGATAACACGCCGTTCGTGTTGATAGGAAACAAGTCCGACTTGTCCGAACAGAGAAAAGTGGATATGGCTGAGGCTGAACAGAGGGCGGGGCAGTGGGGCGTGTCCTATGTAGAGACATCAGCTAGGACCAAGTACAATGTTGATGAGGTTTTCTACCAGCTGATGCGAGAGATCAGGGAATACAAGAGCTCCACAGACAAAGCTTATGAGAGTAAGAAGAGAAAGAAGAAGGAACACAAATCAAAAACTCAATGTACTTTTTTATAATCTGCTTGTTTTTATCTTCTCTTTCTCTCTTTTTCCTCTGTCTCTCTCTGTCTCTCTATCTCTCTTTCTCCATCTCTCTCTCTGTCTCTCTCTCTCTCTTCAAATTTTTCCAATTTGGTTTCTTTTTTCTCTGCCTATTTATTTATCTCTCTCATATCATTTACTATTGTTCTCATATCTCATAATAATTCAGCTAATTTTGTTTATTCTGAGATTTTAAATTATAGTATTCACTAATCGAATTTCTTGTTGTGAAAATGGACTTACAGAATCTATTATCATTTTGCATTAAATTCAGTTCTCAGCAGCATGCTTTGCATTGAAGTTTAATTAAGACACACAAAATTACTAGAAGACGTCGCCTATACAATGACACAGATTTTCAATATTTTACGCGAAATTTAAAGAAATCTTTTATTAAAATGTGAAATACTTCCTTTATGCGAGTTACATTTATTCTGCTGAAACTTTTAATTACGCAAAAACTCAGTTATATTCAGAATTAAATAAGCTTGTGAGCTTTCATAAAGAATGAACGAAGTATATCTTTTATGATTTATTAATATCGATATTTTAAGATCATGACTTACGTCAAGATTCATTGATAACGATCACGACTCGGATCACGAAAACTAGTTAATAGTCAATGACAATCATGACTAGGATCATTTCGTGATCAGTGATAACAACTTCGCTAATTCTTTCAACCACTTTATAAGTGCATAGCATTTAGTATAGAAGAGCTACTGAATAGCTTTTAGCTACATTTTTATACGAATGCTTCTTAGTTTCGGGGGAGGGTAGGCCTTATCTGTGAAATTGTAGTACAAAAATTATTATAAATAAATTAGCCATCTCAGAAGCCATGTTTTTTCCCAAATTACAGGCTACATTAAGATGTGCGTAAGGCCTAGCTTTTGGATTAAGTCGTTAATTGCTGGAGTGCTTTTCATGGAATGTAAGAGAAAAATATGAGTAGGATTATATACATTGGACCTGCCACTTGGTATAACGCTAAAGGGAGAGATATTATCAATAGGAGGATTTTTAACAAATTATTATTCAGTTTGATATCATACACGTAGGTTTTTTTTAAATTTAAACTTAACGTTATTATATAGTAATTAAGTAACGTTACTTTTGATATATTTTATAGGAACGTGATTTCACAGTATAACAGACTTGCTGAAAGATATAAAGTGTATTCTAGTAAAATCACAGTTTTCAAGAAAACAATAACTACTCTGAGGATTTCATAATGGCTAGACACGAGTGGACACTGGTTCTTCTGCTGTCAATCCTACAACTGATCACTGGAGCTCTGGCTCAAGAAAGTTTGTTCTTCTTTCCTATTCTTACTCTATAAATTACTACAGCTTCATTCCAAAGTTGAAATTGTTAAGTAGAATGTTTTAGTTTTGTATATTTTGTATAATGGCTGAAGCCAGTGGCGAAGTCGGTAAGATACTCAAATGAGGATCAGTAGGTGAGGGGTTCAAATCCTGGGGTCGCCCGTCACTGACATCTCTTTCGAGTGAGGAAACTGATGATAACGTTAGCTCTACCAGCTTTTAATTCATTTAAGTCATTATCATAACACTTATATTTATAGAAAAAAGTACCATTTCTCTACAATGTAACTTCATTATCATTGTGGAATTAATTCATTTCAGTATGGTGACAGGTTCCTAAGCAAAATTTATTTTAACAATTCTCTTTCATACGAGATAGTGTCCTGTAGGTACATATAAAGACTATACTATCATGCTATATACATGTATTGTTAAGTGTAAACTTGGTTGTAACTTTCGTAAACATTTCGTAAAATGGACGCTATTATATAGCATTATAGAAATTGCACCGCGGCTACTGCACATAATTCTGAAGTGCCGACATACACTGTTATTTGATTTAGAAGAAAACAAGGCAATAAAATTTTATGTTCGCTGGATATCATAATCATTAGTTCATTGTAAACCAAAAAATGTAATAGGGTCCAAGATATTTGCCATAAGACACTGAATTGACACTGAATTTAGCATTGTACTGTATCGTAATATTTTGTATGTATTGCATTGTCCTGCAGGAAGTTGAGATACTTTCCTGCAAGAAGTTGAGATACTTTGACGCCCTCAATCATTTTAGGGCACTGTACTAAATTGCACTACGTAGTACTGTACTGTACCAAATTTCACTATACTGTACTATATTATACTGCACTGATTATATTACACTATACTGTACTATACTATATTCTACTGCACTGTACTATTTTTGCAATATATTGTATTGTACTCTAATATACTGTGCTATACTGCGCTGTACTATATTGCATTATATATGTATTGTACTGTAGTATATTTTACTTCAGGCATTAATTATGAGTGCTAAGCTAACTATGTTTCCTATATGAAATGCTAACTATGAAACACAGGTATTATTATTCGACGTGCCCATTGTGCTGTATAGTAAAATGGGCACGTAATGCTATAGTATAGCATTATATTTTACTACTTTAATTGACAAGAGAGATTAGGACGTACCCATATATTGCACTATGTTGTATTTTGTAGCAGGCATAGACGCCAGAAAGGATTCAAAGTACTCATACATTGTATTATGTTGTATTGTATTGCAGGTATAGACGTTAGAGAAGGGTTCGAAGTACCCATATATTGTATTATGTTGCATTGTATTGCAGGTATAGACGTTAGAGAAGGGTTCGAAGTACCCAAGCAGGCCGGTATTGCCCTCACTATATGTTTCTCCATTCTCACCAGCACTGTCATCACAGTCAACTGCATTCACAAGAGATGTGTCAAGAAACACTAGTACCAATCTTGTTGACTTTTAGCAGTTAGAGCAATTATATATCAGTATAATTATGATCAACCATCTGGATAATTTACCTGAGAGTCGCAACTTATTTTTAACAAGTCTCTTCGCATAGTTTTATCAGTGTAAAATACAGTCAGATGACTGATATTTACTTGCATGCAAGTAGCAGATTGGTTTTTTTTATAAGCAAATGTTTTACATAATTACAGGAATGTAGATTTTAAAGAACTGAAATTGTCACTGTTAATATAAAATTGTTATTACACAACGATTACATAATAATTAATTTTAATTTTTAGAATTAATACCGAAGAGATTTTATATTTCTATTTATTAAATTCAAATTATCATATCAGCTGGATGTGGTAGGATGTGTTGGTAGGATTCTTAATAACTAGGCTGCAATTCGACACTGATTAAAATCTCATCCGGGCAGCTTGACATTATTTGTTAAAGAAAAAAGACATAAATCTTTACTACTATGGTTTTTGTGAAAAATGGTCCACAAATAAATGATTACAGTTTAAATAAGTTCTCTACCTTTAAAATGTGTCATAAAATGATAAAATAGAAACGGCAACAATAAAAATGAGACCACGTTTTTATAAGCAGAATACGATACCTCCACTATTGATTTAAATGCAGTCAATGATGGTTACATTTACGTGTGGGGTATTGTGTCCTTGACTTAATTTTGCCTTATAGTTGCCGTTTTCAAATTTAACTTGAATCATACAATCCTTGGGTGATAGCTGCCAATGTATCAACAAGAGAAGAAATTCTAAAATTTTAAAATCTAGTTCGGTCGCTCCTAAAATTTCCTGAAAAAAAAGACTTCCGGGTAGAAATCAGAGATCAGGAGAGAAAGTGGAGAATTAATAAGTCTATTGACGTAAAACAAGATGTCTAGGGCGCAGGACTAGTTTGAAATATGACTTACACTGAAATTATTTTGTTGTTTAGCTTAGATGTATTTTTTCAATTCGACCCTTCAGTACAAATAACTCACGAAGGCACGAAATATTCAGCAGAAGATAAGCTTAGCACTACACGTAGCTTTGCTATGTGCCCGCGAACAATAATGTTGGAATTATGATGTTTTATTCAGCAGGCCGACTAGAGGGATGACACAGGATTGCAAGTAAGGCCACAACAAAATGTTGTGAATGTTTCTAATACTTGCAAGAAATCACTGAAAAACAGCCATGAAATAAAGTAATCATATAGTTATAAAATTAAATCCATAACTCCCGCACAAAGGCCAGATCTCAGGCTCAAATTACGATGAGGTTAGAGAGCAAACTATTCTCTTGCTCCTGAATCCATAATGATTAGAGAATTTATCAGTGAAAATATTTTGCAAAATTTCAAGTCGTCCTCCATCAGCAAATGTTCACAGCAATCGTGACCTATTGAAAAGAGTCAGCAGTCTCAGTATCTGCTTAATCTACGAAGAAATCAGTGGTTATTGGGCTGGTCTATTATCAACCTTTCTTAAACATAAAATTAAGATAATAAATCTTATAGAGATCTAAGATAAATGTAATTGCACAGTTCCACAAATTCTGCTCAGTTCATCTTTCAATATGAGCATAAGATCAAACATGATGTTCAGTTCAATGGATTCAATTCAGTGATCACTAGTAGAAAAAATTATGTTCACTTAAGTGATCACTACTAGGATCACTAATGTCACTTAAGTGATCACTACTAGGATCACTAATGTCACTTAAGTGATCACTACTAGGATCACTAATGTCACTTAAGTGATCACTACTAGGATCATTAATGTCACTTTAATTATCAGTAGTAGGATCACTAATGTCACTTTAATGATCACTACTAGGATCATTAATGTCACTTTAATGATCACTACTAGGATTACTAATGTCACTTTACTGATCACTACTAGGATCACTAATGTCACTTTAATGATCACTAGTAGGATCACTAATGTCACTTTAATGATCACTACTAGGATCACTAATGTCACTTCAGTGATCACTAGTAGGATCACTAATGTCACTTTAATGATCATTAGTAGGATCACTAATGTTCACTTCAGTGATGACTTGTAGGATAACTCGTGTTCACTTCAATGTTAACTACTCACTCACTAACGTTCACTTCAATAGGTTCAGTTCAACGATGTCTAATAGGATAAATGATGTTCACTTCATTTTTACGCCAGAACAATGACGACAATAAAATGGACTGGCTGAACACAGATTCAGGGATGTTTCGCTTGAAAAGGCAATTGTGCTAAAACTGTGGCCTATGAATTTACCTTACTTGACTATCGATTCAATTAAATACAAGAACCACGCTCTAATATGCAAAAATGCAGCCCTTGCGATCTTAAGTACAACAAAATGTTTAATTAAAATTGTGCTCTATGTTGCAATGGAAGATGATAGTATTTACATTTCGACTAATATCAACCTGAATAAAAATTCCTATCTAGAACGTCAATCACGTGCAGACCACGCCTTTATATACACAAGCCCCTCCCTCTCCCTCAGTCAACATGGGCCAGAGAACCGTCGTGATGACGTCAGAGTCAGGGTCAGAGGTGTGAAAGCGCGTGTGAAGGTCAGGGTCGAACTCTTTGCTCTCGTAGTCAATGACTAGGGGAGGATTCTGTACAGTGAGAGCCCAGGCGATCTTTACGCAGTCCTGAATGTAGCGATGCAGTCCGGCACATGTGCGCAGTGACGGGTAGTCAAACAGTGTGGCCCATACCCTCTCACACACCTCCTGTACAGTCCATCAATCAATCAATCAATCTATCTATCATTCACATAGTACTACACATGTGCGCAGTGATGGGTAGTCCAACAGTGTGGCCCATACCCTCTCACACACCTGTACAGTAAATCAATCATCAATCAATCAAT
Organism: Enchytraeus crypticus; assembly: GCA_905160935.1. Classification (NCBI taxonomy): domain Eukaryota; kingdom Metazoa; phylum Annelida; class Clitellata; order Enchytraeida; family Enchytraeidae; genus Enchytraeus; species Enchytraeus crypticus. The sequence goes on along the minus strand of CAJHZI010000815.1, from coordinate 264,367 downwards.
CATTCAGCCAATCAATCAATCATTCACTCATTCACTTATTCAGTCACTAACACTCAGTCAATCAATCAATTAATCAACAAAACAATAAATCAATCAATAAATCAGTCAGTCAATTAATCACTCAAATCAACCAATTATTTAAATCATTCAATCAATCAATGGTAAATCAGTCGATCTGCAAATTAATAAGTCAGTCAGTTCATCAGTCGATCAGTAAGTCAGTCATTCAATAAATCAATAATTTGTCCAATACATCAATCAAAGACGCAGTCTTGAATTAGCATATCTTTCTCTTTCTTAGAACTAGCATTCTCTTTATCTCTTAACTCATCTTTGAATTAGCGCTCGCTTTTTACACAGCAGCACTAGACAAAAAGTACAGATGTGCTGAAGAAATATGTAGAAAATTCACTTAAAAACGACCTGTGGGTGAAAAATCATTCAATGCATGCAGCAATCAATCAAGCAATTAAATATCTAAATATACTGAATAACTTCAATAAGTTCATTAGTCATTAAATGTGAGTCAAAAAACTTTAAGCCACTCTGTTCGTCACAGTCATTATATATCAAAGTTTGCGGTCTCCCAGTTTTAAAATAAATACGCGTAATAATATTAGTTCGTAGCATAAATACAAAGGGTTGTTTCATACTGTTAATCAAATACTAAAAAATTCATTCATGCCAAAATTTTTAGATTCACATTAAAAAGTAATTTGCAGATGATAGTACTAAATACTTGACTTTGGAACAGGGATGAATATAATAATACATTTAGTTTTGCTAGACCAAAATGAAAATCATAATATTAATTAAACGATTTCTATGACTTAGTAATAATCATCATATTTTTCAATATTTGATCAATTAAAATTACACAGTATCTGATGAATCCCCGTGTTTGTTGTGTTCACTGTCCCAGTGTTGTGTCCCGGCGTTGTGTTTGGAACACCGGAGAATAGACAAACCGTAAATTGCACGAGTCGTAAGAGGCGACTCAGCAGGAGCTGAAGAAGTTAATGGGCAACCAACTCAGAAGCTATATTATTCTCAGGCTACGGGCTACATTAAGATGTGAACGAGGCATACCCATTTGTCAAGAAATTAATTCTTTAATCGATGGAGTGATCTTTAAGGAGCGTTAAAGCAGCATGTAATTAGAGACATGCATCCTGGACCTGCCACTTGGCAGAACCCCAGAGAGAGAATATCTGATGTGCAATCCTTCTAACCATCTAAGTTGAAGTCGGTTAAGAACTGAAGACCGTAATTAATTAGTGTACCTGATAATTAGGCGTGACGTCATGTTTGTCTATTGTTTTCCTCAGGTACACCGAGACTGTTTCCTCGAGTTCTTTTGCCGCCAGCCTGTGCTGAGCGGAAGAGCTTTCCAGAGTCGTGGGAATGTACAATACTTCTCTCACCTTTTCTCTCATTTCTTCCATTGTCCTCTGCGCTGAACGGAATGCTAACTGCGTAAATTCATCAATTCGTTAAGCAATAATTTAAACAATCCATCAATAAATACAGTATTAAATCATTTAAACCGGTCAATGATACGATGAGCTAAATTATGAAATCCTTGCTAAAAGCTATTGATCTTATGAATCAATCGTTCAGGTAAATTTTCAATCAATCTACCAATTAAGCGATAATTAAAACATCACACATGTAGAGCAATTTTGTAAATATTTATCTACTCATTCACCCAACACTAATTACTACTCTAAAACCGTGGCTTAGCCATTAATGACGTATCAATATTTGTTAACTAAAAATCTCAATTATTAAAATAGTGGATGAAAAGTTACAAATTTCGAACCAACTGATTTAAAAATAAAGTGTTAGTTCTTTCAATCTTATACTAACGTTATGGTATATAAAAACTTGAAAGTTAATGAAAATTAAACAACAAAATTAAGAACACCTAAGAACAGCTGCAAATTTATAATGTAAGCTTTGAAAGTACAGACTTTATTAAACGATCGATTGATCAAATGCATTGTTTGGCAGATAGAATAGTCATTCCACGAGAGATTTAGTGATACAAGCCGCTTTGTTGAGATGAACTAAATCACATCTGGCTGTTATACTTGTACATTAATGGTTTCGTATCACAACTGACTGATTGATTGATAACTTGTTTGATGAAGATATGTTCTGATTGATTGATTTCATTATCATATTTCAAAGGATGAATAGAAAGTTGTATGATAAAAGCCACATATCCAGTTAATTGAAAGTGTTTAATTCACAGTTGATTTAATTCACGGTCTGGCTGGAGCCAGTGGGGTGATGTCGGAAAGATATTCGACCGCGGTTCAGTGTGAGCTGGTTCAAATTCTGGGCTCGCCCGTCACTGACACCGCTTTCGAGTGAGGAAACTGACTTTAACATTAGCTTTAGCTTTACCACGGTGACGATTGATAATTAATTTCACGGTGCTATTAAAAGTCTGTTTAATGATAGACTAATTGATTGATTGATGAATTTGATTTCCTGCTTGATTTATTTATGTACTGACGTACCACTACAACGGACAGAAGTAGTTTTATCTTCAGATGTTCGCAGTCACACATCTCTTCCAGTTCATCCAGTGAGTCCATGGCCTCGAGTCTCCCCTCGAAGTAGAGGTTACCATATCGCTTGACGAGCTGAGTGGGGCGGTTGTCCCCCAGAGAGATGTCCTCAAACTTCGTTGTTCCCTTCTCCAGCTGCCTCTGAGCTTGTTCTGAGAGTCTGCACGTCAAACAAATGTCTCTTCTTCTTCAGTTCACTGCCAAGTGGCAGGTTCAAGGTACATACTCATACTCAAAGTCTGCTTCCTCGCTCCATAAGAGCACTCCTTAGATTAACAAGCTAAGCTCTTCACAAAGTCTATGCCTTATCCATACCTTATGTAGCATATAGCTAGGGAAAAGTATGGCTTCTGAGGTGGTTTCCCGTTGCCTTCCTCAGAAATAAACAAATGTAACACAATATAATTCTCAGTTACTTTTTCTGCTCTGTTTTACGTTCTTCACTCTTTGATTTTAATTTAGAATTGATTTAAACATGTAGGACGATTGTTAGCAAGGTGATTGGTATCCAGGTGGTCAACTCGATAGGGTGTTATGCTCCCCCATTGATGGCCTGGTTTTCCATGTATTAGAGTGCCTGTCTTTGCGTTGTACTTAAGTATCTTTATTTTATTCAAAATATGTTGACTGCTGTGCTGTGTGATATGTGAATAAAATAAACATATACCTCGTTGAAATTAGTAATTAGTATTAATTACTAATTAATACTAATTATTGTTGCCTAATATGTTCAAAATTGAGTCTATATTACATATGGAGAATAGAGCTTTATTTCACCATTTAGGGAGCAAGATAACAATAAAACACACACAATCACACAAGTGAACAAAAAATAGAAATGAAAACATAAATTCAAAAAGGCAACTAAAATAGTAACTAAAAATCAATTAAATTATTTCAAGCGAACGTTTAAGGTAATTTCGCAATAATAACTTCCAGTCAAATCTCTCAACCTGGACGCTTTCTGGCAAGATACAATTGTTACCATTATTGAATCACTAGTGATTAGCCAATAACAGCGATTCTCCATTCATACAATTTAGGACTTGCCATAAGTATTATATGAAAGATATGCTATGCTCTATGCTGGCTATATCTCAGTTCAATAAACCTGTTGATAATATAGCTGATGTCAATATACATGTATTTCATTTCAATTGTGACGATATGGGTTGCAAAATTTTCTGTTATTTTTATGTTAAGGCTACAACTATTCGATTTTAAATTTTGCAATTTATTTTAATGTTAATTAACTAGAGAAACATTCCAAGCATTTATCAAAGGCGGCTTCTGCTATTTTTGCACTACACTGCAAGTGCCTTAAAAAGTTGACTTGATTTAAGATAAACATTTTTCTTCTCATTCATTCTGAAGAAGCTGGAGGCGGCTGAGTGCAGGCAAAGAATATTAGCCAAAGCTATAAGATACAGAAGATTAATTCTCAAATCACAGATAGCAGAAAGCAAGTTGAGAATAATTAAATGCGATTGATATAGATTCATTATTTATTTGTTCACTGTGAAGATTTCAATTGGTGTCATTATTTGATTGTTTTAATACAATTAACAGATTGTAAGATTTCAACTAATTATATTATTTCTTTCAAATAATTGTTTTATTTAAATTTTTTAATATAATAGATAATTAATTAATTAATTAATTAATTAAGTAATTAATTTTAATTAATGATTTCCACACGAACCTGTCGCGCAATCTCTTCTCTTTCTCACTCAGCTTACAAATGGTCGCTTTGCTCGTCGCCAGCTCTCCTCTCAACTGTTCCACCTCTCTGGATAAAGATTCCACCAAAGTCAAGGTCGCTACTCTGTCCCTATTGACCCCTGAACTTTGACCTTCAGACAACCCGTTCACAACAGCTGGCCCATGACCTAGAGAGGAGGAGTCAGCAGCTAGAGGGTGAGAGCTGCTGGCACAGCTGCCGCCCGTAGCTGTCCAGGGTCGAGCTAGTCGTTGTCTAGGAGACCGCTGTGCAAATTTATGTTCTTGATCAACCTGATCAACTGCTAGAAATCAATCAATCATCTTATCAATCAAACAATAAGTCGAATAAGTAATTAATAATGTAAAATATATAGTAAATAATAATAAGTCATTAATAATGTAATGAATAGTTAATCTATAAATTAATTAAATAATTAATACCTCCGTCCAGTATTCGACTCATAGTAAGCCTACGATTAAGGTATATTGGTAATCAATGTATGTTTTCAAGCATTTAAATCAATCAAGCAATCCCTTAGTCCTTCAATCCAACCAACAATCAATCCATCAATCCACACTTGAATCGATCAATCGATCGATCGATTATTTGATTGATTGATTTATTTTTAATCTCTCTTTCTCTTTCAGTGCACTGCCTATTGGCAGGACCATGGCATATAACTCTCCCCAATATTTCTATACTCTGCTTATCACTTCATATCCATATTCACTTCATAAGAATTAGTTAATAAATCATGCCGAATCTTAAGTCTTGACTTTCTCTAACCTTTACATTTCCATTCTTCTTTAAATTACTTATGATTTATAATATAAAACGTTATTCGGGCCGTACCAAAGCACACAACAAGGATGATGTTGCTAATTTCATCTTATTGCTGATATTTCTATCCCTACATGAACAATTATTCTGTTCTGCCCATCCAGACAAAACACGAACACAAAACTTCTTTCACTTCTCACTCTCTCTCTCTCTCTCTCTCTCTCTCTCTCTCTCTCTCTCTCTCTCTTTATCTATCTATCTATCTATCTATCTATCTATCTATCTATCTATCTATCTATCTATCTATCGATCTATCTATCTATCTATCTATCTATCTATCTATCTATCTATCTATCTATCTATCTCATCTATCTCATTGCACTGCTTATTAGTAAGTGCATAACAAAACAAATTACGATTTTTCCAATGCGCTTGCAATTAATGCGCTTAAAATTGCAATCGATCCATAAATTCGTTATCCTGAGTAAAAATAAACATCTTAAATAAAACTTCAGCTAAACTATAATTAGTTTTAATTTGAATACTAACTTAACTGAACAAATTAAGTCTTACATTCCACCAAATGTTCTACGTAGCATTGATTTACAATACTAGTTTCTGACTAATGATATATTGCCAACATTTGGGAAATACCATAAGAATAATACACTTTAGAGAAGCAGATTAGTTACCCGTGGTTGCTATGGAAATCGTTGACATGGTGATGGACTCGAATGAGTCAGAGTGAGTCAGCGTGACATCATCAATGACGTCACCGTTCTGTGATGAGATCATCGACACGTCACAGGCGCTCACTGTGAAGCACAGATATAAGAAAATGTACACGTATATTTACAGCTTATCAGAAAAACGTAAATGAAAGAAATTAAATGATATAATTTAATGGTAATTTAGTGGCGTGAAAGATTTGTAGATGACGAGATCCCAGAGATAGATGAATGTGGAGAATTGTCAAGCCGACAATTCAATGTTTTTAATTCATTTAGTTGCAGACGTGATATAACACCAGATTATTAGTAGTCGTTGAATTTTGATATGCAGTAAGTTTTACAGCTGAGGCGGAATTTAAAAAAACCTTCCAACATCCCGGAGTCCATTTACTGATGACTGATTAGGGATTTGAACCCAGGCCACACCATTTCGAGACGCCCTAACTACCAACACGCCAACTCCGCTCCAAATGTATCACATCTACGCGTAATTACGCAACATAAGTACACGTAACTTAGATTGATGACTTTGGAGTAGATAATTAAGGATAAAATGATTAATTATATTGACCTCAAGAATAAGGTTCATTTAATCAATGTCGCGTACGATTAAAATCAAGCTATATTATGTATCCAGATTAACACTAATATATGAGCCAAAAGTTGTCACCAAAAAAAAATTTGTGCAAGATAAAAACCTATCACAAATATCGTAAGATAATTTAAATTTTAAAAAGAACTTAAGGTTACATTGAAGGTAACTCAAATTAATAGCGTTACAATTAAGAGTGAAGCGGCAAACAAATATTTAAATAGCCCAGTGTTTACAGATTCTGTCAAAGTCCAAAAGGTTCAAGCTACGGGTAAGATTGGCTAAGCAAGAGGTTAAAGGTTAACAACAAAACTATATGAACTTCTGATGAAATAACGCCTCCAAAACAAAGACAACTAGCAGCTGTTAGTACTGAATGCTAACAGTCGCTAGTACTGACTGTTAACAGCCACTAGTACTGACTACTAACAGCCGCTAGTACTGACTGCTAACAGCCGCTAATACTGACTGCTAACAGCCGCTAGTACTAACTGCTAACAGTCGCTAGTACTGACTGCTAACAGTCGCTAGTACTGACTACTAGCAGCCGCTAGTACTGACTGCTAACAGCCGCTAATACTGACTGCTAACAGCAGCTAGTACTGACTGCTAACAGCAGCTAGTACTGACTTCTAACAGCCGCTAGTACTGACTGCTAACAGCCGCTAGTACTGACTGCTAACAGCCGCTAGTACTAACTGCTAACAGTCCCTAGTACTGACTGCTAACAGTCGCTAATACTGACTACTAGCAGCCGCTAGTACTGACTGCTAACAGCAGCTAGTACTGATTGTTAACAGCCGCTAGTACTAACAGCTAACAGCCGCTAGTACTGACTGCTAACAGCCGCTAGTACTAACTGCTAACAGTCGCTAGTACTGACTGCTAACAGCCGCTAGTACTGACTGCTAACAGCAGCTAGTACTGACTGCTAACAGCAGCTAGTACTGACCGGTGGAAGAGTTGGTAACATACTAGACAGATGGGTAGGAGACTACGGGTTGGTATCCCCGATAGAATAACTCTATCAGCACATTTGCCTATCTTTAGACAGGTTTAACGACGGCTTCCATGAGACAAGTGTCCATAACTTAACATGTACATAACACAAGCTCGATCTTTGATTGCGAAACTACCAGTTTACGGTAAAGTTAAATCCTGGGCAAGCCCGTCACTGAAATCATTTCATATGTAGAAACTGGCATTGAGCTTATTGTTTGCCATTGAAATATCGTTTAGGGTTTACAAGCTTGTTTCTTGACTTGGATAACCCCATGAGTGCTAGAACATATATGATAATACTAGGGCCTGGACTAAATGTTGTAATCAAAATTATAAGTGCAATTCCACATGCACTCTAGTGCTATATATTTAACTGCGTATTTACCTGTTACTTATTACCTATTTACCTGCCCTATCTAATTATCTGTTACCCATTTCATTTTTAACCATGGTTGGCAATTTTTACTGGTAAGAAACGCAATTTTTTAACTGGACGGGTTTTACCAATAAACCTACATCACCTGTAGAAAATGAGTCGATAAGGAAATTTAATTTCGAACATGTCCATAACACATCACAAGAAAATAGTTTTTTCGTATAATGTGAAGAACAAAACACATAAATAAAGTCAATCTCCGAACATAAATTAATTAGAGGTATTACAGAAGGTCGAAGCTCATTATCTACTTGACTGCAGTCCACGGGATTTTGTTGGTCGTCTATTACACACATGACAACCGCATTTGCTACATAGTTGCCTTTCTTAATTACTGTTTATTTAGTTTTCATTGAGGCGTAATAAGCAACAGGATCTCAAATTTTGAACTAATAAATCGCTCATGGTACCTGCAAGCAGCCACACACATGATTAATTCCAATCACTCTTCATTGCATTATTTAGTCCTTTGAGACAGTGATGGGTCTCTACTCAAACAATTATTAAAGAAGTTCTCAAGGTTCTATCATTATTTTGCTTAGACATACAATTATTGATTTTTAATTCAGAGGTCGTGGCGAATTTAATATGATTCATGGAAATGAACCTCAAAAAAACTACAGATTAAAAAAATCTCTCATCCTGATCCATATTTCAAAGAAAAACTGCACATAATATGAGACTTTTCTTGTCTCTAAGTCTAAAATCTACCGTTCTGTCATGAGAGGCAGAATAGAAATTCTCTATAAACACGAATACAGGTGAGGTTTAATAATCGATAACAGCGTTAGCGAGAATTCTATGCACTGCATTTGTCGCTCATATTGACAATAACTGACATACCCGGCATTGTACAACACATCACGTAATCATATAGTATTTATTTAAGATAGTATTTTGTGCTTGTTGTTGTCCAAGATTTATTAGGAATACAATAGACTTTATTTTTTGTATTTAAATCTTAATCTCTAAATTATTTAACTATCTTAAACACAATGCCTTGTAACAATATTAACTTAAACTCTAAAAGGATTTGAAAGCATACATCAACAGGCCAAGTTATTCCAAGAAAGCCTTAGTCCGAATTATCAGTTAAGTCATATATAAGGATATCAGCGACGGTCCTATAGTTTGAGTCATGCACCTTTAGGTCTATCAAAAACCTTAAAAGTCTGGCCACTAGCTTAAGGGCATGAAGAGCAATCATCATATGATATTTTAGGCTGAGCCTAAGCAACCCAGTAGCAGCCTAATACATAAATAATAAATGAATAAATCAACCTAGTCAATAAGTTGATTAGAAGACTGGGAGAGGTATATTTCAATATTAACCTGTTACCGTCGAACAGTGATCATTAGAAAGGTTGGATTCGGTTTCTTCAGATTCCAGGTCTGCCTTAACTTTAGAAATTTCATCAATCGAGTTATGAAGACTTGATTTAGTAACCTCCTTTACTTCTGTCAACTCTAATTCTCTATCCGAAGATTCAACACTTTCGCTCATAGGGCTTCAAAATTTATTTCAAATGGAATTTAATAACTTCAAGATTCAATTCATTAACCATGATCCGTTCAAATGCAATAGTTAAATCAGCGAAATAATTTTTCGTAGGAATGAAAATCAAGATAAAAATTTAAATTGCTTCCTCAAGTTAGCCAAATGCAATATCTGCTATAAGATTGCATAAAAAGTTTTTTTCAAACATAGGCACGTATATGTACGCCCCACAATTACAACTTCTTGTGTGTGACATGATTTCAGAAAAGATGCCAGTAATTTCTTTTTAAATTAGTGAACAGAATGTAATCAGTGGCGATTTTAGTCAGTGCTCATATAGATTTGATATTATTAGAAATTTAATATTGAAGTTCTCTGTAAAGGTAGAGTGCATACATATTCACTTAGATGTCCTAAGGAATAGGGTACGGATAAATATGGATAGAGGAAATAATCAATCGAGTAAGGAAATAATCACTATTCAACTATCCACAAAGATGGGTATACAAAATATCAAAGCTACGACAGCAAAGGTTGCCCTTCAGAAGGTATCAAAAGTGTTTACAGCGGTAGGGTGATTGTGCTCAAGAAACTCAAATTACAAATATTATTCATCAAATGCAGTAGACGCCACTAGATCTATCCGCTTTTATGTCAATCAATCAATTAATAGACCAATCTATCAAAGAAACATTGTACGTAGTTCCATCAACTTGATGGTGGGTCCAATTCCACAATACAAGTATTATAGTTTATAATTTTATATAGAAGTTGCTTAGTGCTACAATATTGTTGGTTCCTAAGCTTATCAAAATTTATTTTTACTCTGAGAACTCTAAATACAGTTATTTTAATAGGAATTTAAATACTAGTTCAAATCATAAAAAATTTAGAAGCTGTTCCAATTCATACTTAACAAAAAGGTACATACATTTAAATTAGTAACTGAATTAACAACTTCTTCCCAGTGTCTGCCATACAGACATTTTTACATTATAGAGTCGTTCCATTACTTTGTTGTAATAATCAAAGTCATAGTAGAATCACTCTATTTGTACAACTATTCGTACAATTAATAAGATTTGTACAGTGCTTATATCATATATATATATATATATATATATATATATACATATATATATATATATATATATATATAGAATTTATGATCATAGCACAGCTTGTAAACCTTTTACAATTTCCGATATTAGCAGTGTGCATACCAACCGTGCAGTAATGTGCTTCTCCTCAGCACATTTCTTTTGCAGATTGGTCTGGGTGAATTGATCTGTAGTGATGTGTGCTGTTGGGGATGTCCCTGACATCATCCCTGGATGAGGAATTGGACGTTAAACCTTTACTATTATTAGTACATGCATACTGTACAGTGTACAGTTGGTCAACACTAGTGCAGTGTACATCACTCTAGCGAAGTGTAAAACACTAGTACAGTGTACATTACTAACATAGTGTACACCTCTAGTATAGTGTACAACACTATCATAGTGTACAACAATAATACAGTGTACACCTCTCATATAGTGCACAACACTACTACTGTGCTACAGTGTCATCTTTAGTACAGTATATGCCACTCGCACCACATCAATGTAGCCACTGTCCAACAGCGTAGCCAATTTCCATTAGTGTGGCAAAAGTGTTGCTACTGTTCAACACACTGTTGAACAGTAGCAACAATACACTGTACACTGTACTAGTGTTTTACACTTCGCTAGAGTGATGTACAACGCCACTGCTCAACGGTGTGGCCACTATCCAACAGTGTAGCCATTACCCAGCAGTGTAGCCACTATTCAACAGTGTAGCCACTGTCAATCAGTGTAGCCATTATCCAACAGTGTAGTCACTGTCTATCCAATTGTGTAGCCACTGTCAATCAGTGTTGCCACTATCCAGCACTGTTGCCATTATCCAACAGTGTAGCCACTATTCAACACTGTTGCCACTGTACAACAGTGCCGCTACATGTTAGGTACATAGTATTGGTGCTGCGCACATTGCTAGTGCAGTTGTGTATCATTCGGCCACCAGTAGCTCTTAAACTTTACTTTACTTTACTTTAAACTTTACTTTTTAGTATTTCTAAATGCATTACTTTCACTATACGAATTACATTTACAATAAGTCAATAACATGCGGCCGATCTACACCGTTTAATTGCATTTTATTTCAATCTTACCGCTACCAGTACTACTACACAACTTCTTATTGTATCAAATTAAAAATTGATAAAGATTTTCTCTCTATAAAACATTCACTGAAATGCCTGAAAAAGAGATTAACAATCAATGCTCAAGAAAAATGACTGTAGATAGATCGCATCACACACATTAAAGCCAGGCATGCGCTCTGATAGTGCCTGCACTCATGTGCATCAGGTCTATACTGACTTCCCTGACATAGCGCAGTGCTGCCAGCAAATATAAAGTACAAAGAGCTAGGCCTATATGTATAGTTCAATGTTGTCTCTAGTTCAATGTTGTCTCTAGTTCAATGTTGTTTCCAGTTCAATGCTGTCTCTAGTTCAATGTTGTCTCTAGTTCAATGTTGTCTCTAGTTCAATGTTGTCTCCAGTTCAATGTTGTCTCTAGTTCAATATTGTCTCTAGTTCAATGTTGTCTCTAGCTCTAGTTCAATGTTGTCTCTAGTTCAATGTTGTTATTAGCTCTCAAATAAAAAATTAGACCTACTGCATTAGTAGCACACTATACAATTTAACAATGTTACCTGCTGCTTTAAAATACACTCCACTGAATTAGTGGTACAATCTGCAATATACCAGTTATTTAAATTAATAAATCTACAGTATCAGTGTTAAATTGTGCTCTACTAATGTCTGTTTAAAAATACACATCTCGTACATCTATCTATACGAACGGACTCCCCTACTCTCTCTTTCTCTCTCTCTCTCTCTCTCTCTCTCTCTCTCTATATATATATATATATATATATATATATATATATATATATATATATATATATATATATCTTAGTGCATTGCAGGCAGGTCGATGGTATATACCGCCTCAATCTTCTCCGTCTTCCTTCTTGTCTTGTTTTCCTCTTTCTGTCCACATATAAGTGGATCTTTAAATTGTCTAATATTCCTAAACTCGATCTGCCCTGCTTTTCTTTCCATCCGTTCTACCTTCTTTGACCTCCTTTATAAACTATATCTCCCCTTAGAAATTCATAATGTGTCCTATCCAATGCTTCTTCTATTCTTATGGCATTTATCAGCTGTTTATTTGTAGTTGTACCCATTCTCTTCAAGACTTCTTCAATTTAACGTTTTGGGTTCTAATCTTTTCCATTCTTCTCCAGATCCATATTTCCAACGCTTATAATCTTCATTCCTTAACGGCTATGTTTCAATGAACGGACTTTAGGAAAGAAATAATGCAAAGTAAAATTAAAGCCATTTCTATTAAATGGCATCAAGCGGGACCGCTTGGATTTACTACAGAAGGTTAAGTAAATTTACAGACAGGGGCATAAAAAAACAAACACTTAGCGAAATCTCAATAACTTGGACAAAACTGAAAATATTTTTACAACATTTTCCGGCTACTACAAGAGGAATTTATACATATAACCTGCAAATTTGGAGAAAACGTATTCAGCAGTAACAAATTTATGCGTTTCTACGAAAAGTGCTAAAATATTCCTCCTATAGAAGCTCCGATTTAAATTTTACAAAATATCTTATGTTTTGTCGAAGTTATTGAGACTTCGCTATGAGTTATATTGTATGCCCTAGTCGGTATATGTAGATATCAGTATGATAAAATACAACAAGTGTCATAATCCGTCCAGAAGGGACTTGAATAAACTATTTCGATCGAATATCAGCTAAAGGCCACATCAACGTATCTCTTTCTCTATCTCTCTCTTTCTCTCTCTCTCTCTTTCTCCTAATCTTTGACGTAACAAAGATTCTACATTGTAGACATAGTTCGTTACTAGCATCATCCGTGAAAAATATTAGCTCGCTTTAAACTAACTAAATTCCAATAGGGTATTTCAGGCCATTTGTAGCAGAAGATGAACGTACACGTAAATAACTACCGAGCCCAAATAAACAAAAACACCAGCAATGTATCCTCTGCCTAGGGCCTTTAATCTCAGGCTAGAGATGTAGAGATTAGGCGGCTGAACTTGTAATGTACAGGATCTAGATCTCTGTGTACATGATATACTGTGTATATCAAGCGTTGTGCGCATATGTTTCGAGTTTCGTGTGCGAATGCATCGCAGACAGCCCTCAACAATGCGTGTTCTAGATGAAACTTCACAGCTTTTACTTCAAGTGCGCTCCTTGAACTGTCTATACTGTCGACAAGTCGAAATCATCAGCTGTTTTAAACAGTGGGTAAAAACTACACACTAAAATGCGGCCCTAGAGCCGAATCAGTCACCTAAGACATTAACTCTGGTCGTGCCAAGATATATAGCGATGAAACGTAACAAAAAAATGTAAGGTAAAATAAATAATATGCATTGCTGATCTACAAGAACTAGAAGTGACGAGTCTAATTAACAAGAACTTAAGAAAAATTAACAATTTCTGAGGGACTCCCATCCAGTGATGTTAGAATTGCAAGTTTTCGATATATTAAATCAACGTAAAAATTTCCATCAGCGGCTAAGCATTCTCTTTCGTTAGTAGGTCTACAAGTTACTAATAAATATTTCTCTGATCAAGGAATTTCATACTTTGATCATCAGGAAAATAGATTATGATTTATGTCAATTCGAGGTGCTCTTTATTTTCACTGTCACTGACAGTTTCGTTTTGCCGTATCGCAACAGGCATTAAATTAAGCCCTACAGATATTTGTTATTTAATAAATAAGAATTCGCTAGACTAACGGTCATATTAGCGGAAATTTGTTACTAATAGTAAAAACATTTATTTTTGATCAAATAGCAAGTTATGAATGACTCTATTATCATCATATTCCATCATGCGGCAGTAATAAGTAATATATTATTAAAATCATACTTATACAGGTAATTAGAATATTCTAATCTAAGATTAAGTAACGTCTCTCAGGAGTATTTTTCTATAAACATATATGTCAGGAACCTGATTCCACAATTTTTAATCTGAGGTAAAATGAGGACCTGACATCAAATAGTCCAGGATTCAAATCCCTAATAAACTGCCTCTAGTAATTATTTTGGAATTGTTACCTGTCCTCGATTTGACTGAATCTAGATATCTTACTTAGCGATTGATAACTTCACCGACTGTATTAAATTAAATATTAATTTAATACGAAAAGAAATAAAATAATACACGGATATACAGTAGAACGAAAACTAAAACGATTTCAAATAACACTGGTACGCGAAATTCGAATAACTTTAAATTATACTTTCTATCTAATTACAGTTCACTTTAAATATATCGCCAAAGAAAGTATTTTATATTACATACAATTACTTTTGACAAACAAATTACTAATATGCTCTTTAGTAAAAAAAAAAGTAAACACGCATTATAGTGAAATGATCAACTATGTTGATATCTATCACTTTTTAATACCACATGTTTAAACCACTATCCAATTTATAGTCCATTTTCCGTATAGCCAGTCCAGTGAATGTCCGAGATTTTACTCTCAGATCAGCGCGGCTGGGATTCGAACCCACGAGGGTTCAAATTCACCTCAGGATCTGTCATTTAAAACTTCATGACGTTACCCTTACGCTATCAAGACATTTAGCATAAATTCCTACTCTTTACTGAACTTTCCTCTCGACTACTAGCATACCTTCTAGTATTATCCCTAGGTTAGAATATTTCGATGGAACTCTCTTCCCTCTTCGATCCTCTACAAATCACTCTCTTCTCATCGACTGCTCGATGGACTACAAATTAGTTCGAATAACCGAACCCTTCGAATTGCTCTCAATTCGTCTACTATTGAGATTCTTAAAATCTCTTAAATCTCTTTTCAACTTGGCACGTTTTACGTCCATGTTGTCACGCTTCCATCTTGGATCTCTCCTACTTTTTGTTTAGGCATGCCTCATTGGTCACTTGCCCTAGCATAGCTACCGCCTAGGATCTCACTTTAATAAAACACAATACCTTAAATCTTAGCTTTACTTATCCAGTAGTATTATTAAATACTTTACTAGAAATATAATTGCCAATACAAATACATACTAAATACATACTAATATATATCTCGAATCGACCTTGACAACATACACAAGATGGTCAATATTTTTCACATTTAAAATTTATGAAAATTTTAAGTTAGGGAAAAGATTATTATTTAATTAATTATTAAGTAGGCTATTATAATGATAATTAATTATTAAGTAGGCTATTATAATGATAATTAATTATTAAGTAGGCTATTATAATGATAATTAATTATTAAGTAGGCTATTATAATGATAATTAATTATTAAGTAGGCTATTATAATGATAATTAATTATTAAGTAGGCTATTATAATGATAATTAACGAAACCTTTACATAATCTTAGCCTTTACATCAGACTTCTACATCAACTATAACCTTTACATTAAATTTTACTGGCTGTATTTGACCGAGGATAAGTATATGCGGAGTTCCAATACTGGGCTCGCCCGTCACTGATGTACATCTATTCGAGTGAGGAATCTGACGTTAACATTAACTTTAGCATTTTCTTTTTTACATCAGAATAATTATATCCATATGTTTCATGATATCAGTCAACTCGCTCAGAGTTCTGTTCTTGTGCAACATTAATTTCATTGGCATTTTCTCTTGTTTACTCAGTAAATTAATTAATTAAAATAATATTTAAATGTATTGCTTATCATGTTAGAATTTGGCACGATTCCTCAGGCCTCCATATTTCTCTCCTAAACGAATTATAATAATAATCATTATATAATAATTTATATTACGGGAGTTCAGCAGTTCTTGTAGGCAATTGATCTGTCAATCCATCGCCAGGAACTACTGACAAAAACACGTACTGGTTCTTTTCTTAGGATCTTTTCTCAGGCTCTTTTAGGATCTTTTAGGCTCTTCTTAGGATCTTTCCTCTAGGTTCTTTTCTTACTAAAAAAACGTTTAGCGTTTATTCCTGTGTTCACACTGGACACTCTCAGGGCCAATCTTTTCGTTGGTCTCCTGCTCATCAGGCGAACGTGCTACCATCTCGACCATCCGAACGAGAGGATTAAACCTAACCGTAAAAGAAACGAATACTGTATGTATATCTTTAAGAGTTGAGCAAAAGAGATCTTACAGCAGTGCAAAATAAAACACTTTAACCTTGATTACTACTTATAAGAGGAAATTTCTGATTTAGCGTAATGCGGAATTTCAAGGTATCGTTTTGTGGTATAGTTTCTTTAATCTAGACATTTACGAGATGCGAAATCAACAGAAATGTGACATAAATAGAGCAGCAAATATCCGTTTATTTGGGTATTTGTACTAAGGCATAATTATTCTGTTGCACATGCTGACAGAAAGGTACATGACTGTTCCAACAGTATGAAATATATTCCAGGTGAACATCTTGCCTGTAATTGAATCCACTGCATGCCGGTGGCTGGAATACAGCCTGTGAGGCAGCTAGCGGTGAGTCAACACGAACCCTTGTACTCGAGGAAGCTGAGTGAGCGCTGAACAGTCCTTCATAGTTAATAACAGAAAAGAAGCTCAAATTTCATTTGCGGCTAATACTGCAACCAAACTGTATGCTAATACCCCAAGTCAGGGTTTGTTTTGATTATAGTAACAGACGATTACAATTTTCTTGCACGATATGTTGACATCATCTATTCAACTGGGTGATATCGGAACAACTGGTGGTGAAGTGGTGTAGATGCTCGGCTTTATATCATGGGTTCGGGGTACAATTCTGGATCGAGTTACTTTTATTTTTTAAAGTTTAACTCAATATTCTTAGTTTCATAGGAATATGGTTAGGATTAGGGTAAGGGATAGGGGTTAAGAATAGTTAATTTTTTAGGTATAATTGGCTAGGAATAATTAGTTAGCAATAAAACCCTGCCAGTTGGGGTAATAGCACAAACCCGCTGGTGCGTTTTTAACGGCAAGTCAGATTTCACCCAGCACTGCCAGGTTACTCAGTGCACGTCTGTCATCCTCAGATTAGGATCGACTTAAAAATTATTAATCTAATCTAATTATTAATTAATTAATTAATAATTAATCTAATTATTAAAAATTAGAGACTAGAGAACTGGAATATCACAGGTTGGATGTGTAAAGAAGATCTGGATTCAAAGCCCAGATTAATTAGTCAGAAGAAGAAATCCCAGGGTATTTTAAATAGTTAATTAATTGCTCCTGTATAGCAATAGAAATCAATTAATTAAAAGAGATGCCAAGGGAATGCACATGTGCATTCCATATGACATCTATTGAGGATAATAATTGAGTGAGTAATATCAACAGAAATGAAGCCAGCAACTTAATGAAATACACCCAATATTTTGACTTTCACACTTTACAGTAACATCATATTTATCACGATCAATAAACGATCAATTCACGAAGAAATCAATTTACTATCAATAGCATCTGAACATAATGTTATTCTTATCATTAATGATTAGACACTTGGTCGCTACTAGCGGTTATTAATTTTAATTTATTATTTGACTCTAAATAGGCCTACGTCGCTGTTCGTCGTTTATTATATAACAGTTTTAGAAATCGTTGTTGTTACGGAAATGAATCAGAGACCAGCAAACATTAAATCAAAGACCCAAAGCTGCCAGTCGAAGTGAAAACGTCGACTGATCTATTACATGACAGAAATGCAGCTGAAAGACACCAGAATTGCATATAACAAGAACGTTTACGAGTAAATCGAATAAATACAGAAATAAATACAAAGGTCTAAGTTTCCATAAAACGAATAAACGAGGAGTTTTTGAAATGACTTAATAATTCTGTAAAAATATGCAGTCATTCAAGGTAATTCAGAGAAATATATCTCTAGTAATGAGAGAAAAGGCTTGACTATTTGGTGTCAAATAATTAAGAATGCTGCAGCCTGCAATCGACAGAATTTTAAATCCAAAATATCCACATTTTCACAGTTTTCAATGTTAATTTAACAGTTTTAAATTACTAGATTTTATTAGAAAAATCATTACTGGTTGTCGATTTTGACTTAGTTTTCATAGTTAAATTAGCTAATTGATTAGCACGATTAGAATTGTTTGACAGACTTAAACTATTAATTATTTGACAAATTTAATCTATTAAATCCAAGGTCATCGGACATACGCATACTAGTTTAAGACATAACAAGACTGAAGACTCAAATGCTAAAGTGGCTTTTCAGTAAACGCCTTCAATATAGCTCAGAATATGTTCTGTTATTCTCCAGGTGGAGGCACATATTATCACATCCAATGCTTTACAACGCCGTATAAAAAATTTATCGCCGAAGCTGCTAAGAAACTATTAATAACTGAGACACTGAGAATTGAACTTTGACTAAAGAGCGAAACTAATTCTGATAATAGCAGCAGATGAGAGTATTGCGGTTTTAAATTGTAGTAAGCATGATTGTGTTACAATTACCAATACATGATACATGTGCAATATACTGCACATCTGTTACGTACATCAAAACTAGTTTCACTCTTTAGCCAAAGTCCGAAAAGATTTCTCATCTCATCTTTTAAGTTTTAAATTCTATCGTTCGCTCCAAGCTTACTTATCATACGCTAAGCCACTCAATTTTTGCGGGGCTTCATAAAACCTCAGATAAAGATAGTCTGCCTTAGAAAGTTTACTTGATCATAGACACATGTTTTACGATGGCTCTCGTACTCTTGTAGAAATTGCTTAAGCAAAAACTTGTTTAAAGCTATAGTTAGCATTCCTCAGCATATAAGGAATCGTATACACTCGCTAATAAAAGCTCAATTCACCAACAAGCTCAGAGATAGAGCCCATCTATTTAAGCTTCCTTCTAAATGAAAGTCTGACACCATAAACAAAAAATTTATCGTTTGAATTCTTTCTAATAACTGTTATTAACCATTAAACTATTCAATGTCATTTTTCTTAATCTGTATGTTGCTATGTGTACATTGCATTACTTCTGCGGTATGTCCGATTGGTGATAGCGAGTAAAATAAAATTATTTCTATACAATATTATATAAGAGCTACATTTACAATAGATGCAATATACATGTATAACACAGTGCAATAACAATTTTTCTAATGCAATTTAATATCCTACAGCGAACAAAAATTGCAATTGAAAATGTAGTACACTGCAGCAAGAAACAACATAAACTGATTTGCAATATTAGCTGCATCAATTAATAAGGATTTCAAATGCATATTTGTAAGACTTTAAATCTCATATCTCTTCTGTTTGTCGCGCTTCTTTCTTTCAGATTCGTCAGATTAGGCAAATACGTCCATCCCTTACTGGAAATTCAGCCACTATCCTTGCTAATTCTATAGTTCATTCAAAGATCGACTACTGTAATTCATTATTTCATGGGTTGCCTACTTCTTCTCTCAATCGTTTGCAGCACGTCCAAAATTCTCTTGCACGTGTTGTTTGCAAGTCCTCTCGACTTCAATTTCGCTCTCTTTCTCTACTTCGCAGTCTTTACTGGCTCCCTGTTAATCAGCGTATAAAATATAAAATAGCTCTATTAACTTTCAAAACTCTGCGATTTGGCAAAGCCTTCTTACTTATCTGAAATTCTTCTTCCCCATCGTCCCTCACGTACACTTCGCTCCACCGATGCCAATCTCTTCTCTCAGTTCCAAATATTCTCACGTCATTGGGCAGACGTTCATTTTCTTACGCAGCACCCACAATCTGGAACTCTTTACCTGCTAATCTTCGCACTTGTTTTTCTCTTTCAACATTCTCTAGCAAGCTTAAAACTTACCTTTTCCCACCATAGACATAATCAATCTACCTTGACCATTTTTTAATCACCGGACTGGCTTTCGTTTAGGACCTTACTTCTCCTCAGCACATTTCTTTCGCAGATTGGTCTGAGTGAATTGATCTGTAGTGATGTGTGCTGTTGGAGACGTCCCTGACATCATCCCTGGATGAGGAAACGGACGTTAAACCTTACCTTGTCGGACGTTAAACCTTAACCTGGCGCCTCTTAACCGATTAATATAAATTGTGATACTATATGATCTATTCACTTAACTCTGATTTAATTTAAATATCTTCGTTTTCTCCATAGTTGTTTTATAGTTGCAAACCACCAAGAATTGTTGGCACATTGTTTATTGTTTGTTTCTTTAGAATGTCTTAATAGCGTAGGGGTAACGTCATGTTGTTTTAAATGACAGATCCTGAGGTGAATTGAACCCTCGTGGGTTCGAATCCCAGCCGCGCTGATCTGAGAGTAAAATCTCGGACATTCACTGAACTGTTTACTGGAAAATGAAAAAATTGCCTAACGGTTTAAACATGTGATGTTAAAAAGTGATAGATATTAACATAGTTGATCATTTCACTATATAGCGTGTTTACTTTTTTACTTAAACAATGTGAAAAGTGACTTCCACAGAGTGGCCCAGCATGTTGTAACTATTCAAATCTATAACTAAAATTCGTAGCGAAAGGACTAGAAAAACTATGAAAAGGATTCTGAAGATATTTTGTTTAAAATTCTGTTGAAAGTTCGCACCGAAATTTCAGATAACTCCAGATTATGAGATTGTTCAGCCATAGCTATTACGAGAAGTATTGTATTCTTCATTAACTGTAAGAGGCGTCAACTGACTAATAAATAAAGTCATAAAATGATTTAATGTAAACCCTTAATTAGTTTAAACCCTGATTGATTTAACCTATTGATTTAATCTAATTGATTTAATATAAACCCTGATTTAAAATAAACCCTTTTTCAATCAACATGGTCATCCACCATGTAAGTGGCATTTTATAGATATATGTGTGTGAAGCTTTGATGCTAACGTTTACTATTCTACAACTTCAAATATTGAGTTACTCAGTTTCAAGCTAAAATGTTCCTTTAATCAATTTAAATCTGAAATTTAAACATTGTAGAATTTTGGTCAGAGACTCCATAGGCAATTAAATGGTCAAAGACTGCCTCCGTTAGCGTTTGTTTCATATGTCGAAGATATATCAATGACAGTCGATTCCAGGTTGCGAATCCTGATCAGCAGAGGGAAATCACGCAGATCACGCTGCAGGTTTGGTTCATTGCCAGTCTTACAGATAGTGTACTGTGACAGTGCATAGCCTGTTTCTGCTTGCTGTGAAACGACATTTTCACACACTTTGTTCAATGTAGCGGCTAACAATGAGTTAACTAACGATTCTTCTAACTTACTCTTCTAACTTACTTTTAACTGTTCTCGTTATATATTTAGTTATCTATTTACAAATTGGTCAATACCGCGTGTTGCGTTTGGATCTCTGCAGCATAGAACACTACTCTTATTACTGCGAGTGTAGTAAGAGGCGACTAATACAACTACATTACAGCAACAATACTGCTTATTTTAGGAGATCAAACTTATCCCTTACAAATCTTAATGTGAAACAAAATAAAAAAAGAAACAAATATAGAGGAAGTCCTACTGCTAGATCCAGTCACGTGATCCAAGAGAGTAGGAACCGCTACAGTACCGGATCTTCCATCCACGTGACCTCCAGTCCTGCTCAGCAACGAAGCTCTGAAAGACCTCATCCGCTTAGATCTCCTGAACTTGGTTCTCTTGAAGAAGTTCTCAATCATTCTTGGGTTGAACATGATGGAAGTACCCTTGAGACAGATAATCTCTTTAATAACTCAGTTTAATTTGCTTTAATTAAACTTGAGACATATAATCTCTGGATTAATTAGTCCGACTAATCAATAGTTTACGCGTCTGTTGAGGATTAATAAATTAATTATCTCACTAGTGAATACGGCCATTAGTCTTGAAGACACTTATCCAGCTTATTATTTAATATAATATTCTTAAATTGTCCAATTTGATCAATTAAGCAGCTAGGCTTTCCCTGAATAACCAACCAGTCACTATTAATAAGTGTCTTTGAAATTGTTCAACTTAATAAATGTAAACATTACACACACATTTCTTTCCACAATCGTTTTCAATCAATATCGTAATTCTACAAGAATATTTAGTTCAGTCAGTTTATTACTTCGTCAATCCTGCAATGACGACAGTAACAGCAAATTAACGTAAACTAATTATAGCGATACCGTCGCTCATGACGACATCGAGCACTATGGACCCGAAAGTTACGCAGACGAGAAAAAATTATAAATATGACTAAATGACACTTTTACACAATAAATTTTTATCCATAGTGAATGTAAGCAAAATGTGTGAATGTCGTTTGTGTAGAAATGCGATTCTATAGCAGGTTCTATTTGTTGGGGGTGCATATGATGTGTGACCCTCTCTGCTAAAATGTTAACCCCCTCCCTACTCCAATTTTAACCTCCCCATAACAAAGTCCTGATGACGCCATGGCAAGCCTATGAGAACCGACGAGATGTAACTTTATTCATTTTTAACCAATCGTGCTACACCTTACCCCAATGAGCTTACCTTATCCATGAGCTTTTATATTTCAAAACATACTGTTTTGAATAGAAATTAAATTTTAAAATCAATGTAGACAAAAATGAAATTAAGAAATTTAAATCATATATTGAGTTTAACAAGAATCTAAGCAAACAAATTCAGGAATAATTAGCGGTATTAATGGATAGCCTAGCAGCTAATATACTTGGCTAGTAACTAGGAATCTATGGGTTTTTAATCATAGCGGATAACCTCTAACAGTACACTATGGTATGGAAACCGATCTTGAACTTGGTTTCTTTTTCAAAAGTATTTCAAACTAAATTGTATAAAACTACAATTGTATAAAACTAAAAAACATTAATTAACATAGAATTTAATTAACTACAAGTAATAATTTACATGAAGTTTGCATTTTAAACAAATATATGACCATAGAAAAGTAGCAAATTACAATTTCGTTTACATCTTACACTAATTTATAAATTATAACAAAATGAAACTGATAGAAGTTAACTTTGGACTGATTTTGAATTAGAACTACAGCGCTACGAGGCAGCTTATCTATCATTGCACTCTAATGAGCACAGCTAAGCTGCCGTAGCCGAGATGACAGCGGCAGTAAAATATAAGACCCCTAAACTTGCATTAAAGGCACTATTAGCGACTATAACTACATGTAAATATTGCCCATTAGCGACTTTTGTAAGCTGACAATGGTAACTTTCGATAATGCTGTAACTGATTATCGGTTTTAATTAAGATGAGAAGTTAATTATGAACTATGAAGATGACAACACGTCTCATGATATATATTTCACAACTCGACCTAACACAGAAGTACTTGTCTATGTTCAAGATCCCGCATCGTCTTTCCATGTCCCTGTCATCTGCCCCTATCATCCTTCTCTCATTCTATTTATTTTAACAGATAGCCATATCTTTCTCTCTCTCTCTCTCTCTCTCTCTCTCTCTCTTTCTCTCTCTCTTTCTCTCTCTCTCTCTCTTATTATCGATCTCTCTTGTTCTCTATCTCTCTGTGTACTACCTAAAGGCAACGGCGACAAATTACTCATTCACCAAATACTATCCGCCTCTTATTGATACATCATTGAAAAGATGCGTTCATGAACCTGTCAGTCCAGTCGTTCGCTTGTATGCCCATATGTATTTCCCGTGTAGTGTCCGAGACGCTGAAAGAGATCAACCGTAAACTGACCGTGTTGTAAGAGGCGACTGAGTTAGAACTTAGGACGGAAACGGGATACCACTTCAGAAGCCATATTATTCCCAAGTTGTAGGCTACATAAAGGTGTGGATACGGCATAGCCTTTGTGAATCGATTACTCGATGATTGAGGGAGTGCTCCTTATGTAGGCTAGCGTTAAAACAACATATCAATAGAATATGTACCTTGGACCTGCCAGTTGGCAGGAAACGAGAGAGAGAGAGATAGACAGATGTAAGCATGTTCGTTTGCCTGGGTTTACGTAAATCTGCACCTTTGTCTGTCTAATAAGTAGTATATGGCTATATTTCATATTACCTTATGTTAGTGTTGTTTTCCATCAGACATCCGTTCATCAATTCATCTAATTTTAATCAAGTCAGTAGACTTCAGTAAACAAAACTGAATGCAAGTCAATTTCGAGATGCACAATAAGTAATATTTATTGTGCATCTTGAAATTGACTTGCATTCAGTAAATATTAAGTATGTATACGTGTATATAGACAATGGTTGTGTATTATTTGATAGAAATAATTCTAACTGTAACCTAACGCACTAACACATATGACACACACACCACACACACACACACACACACACACACATACACACACACAGTCGCCCAAAGGCAGACATACACGCACAGTCGCGCATACATAACCGCACATACACTCATAGTCAGACAGATATTAGACATACAGGCATAACAGACACACGGGGGGTTACGTTATGTAGTGCTAACTGATCAGCGTGTAGACTGAAACAAGGGTTCTGTTATCTAATGAAGCATTCATCGCCAAGTTAACGACATTCCAGACATAAACAAACGTATAACGTAGAGGTCTAATGTGTTTCCTAACGTAATCCAATGGTTTCCAATCCCGTGTGATACGCGAACCAGTTACTCAAGTTCTGTCTCATACGCGAACCAATTGTAATACGGTGTCTTATCCTAGCTTTTAGTAATGCTAAGGCAGAGCTAATAAATCTGCAAGTTATATATATATATATATATATATATATATATATATATATATATATATATATATATGTATATATATGTATATGTATATGTATATATATATATATATATATATATATTATAATATATATATATATATATATATGTATGTATATATATATATATACACTGAGCCGAACTGAATTATAAAATACTAAGGGTGCAGTTAGGTATTGGAGAATCGAGGCTTAATTTTAAGCTTACTGAACAAAGTAGCATATTAAAACTACTCATTTACACTAAAAATATATGTATTCTATCCACCAATTATTCACTAATCGTTTAATCTGTTTTGTCATATTTTTGTTTTGTGTACTTTTATGTATTGGCATATTGAGTTATTGTACAAAGTTTTTTGGAAAGTGTAGAGATGCCTAAGCATGATATACTGTATAAACTATTAAACATACACACAGTCAGAATGTATACAAACTGATATGTAAAACATTCGCACATTAAATTAATGCATATACACATATTTCAGCAAAAATTACGCTATGCATAACTTAGTATGAATATTCTAAAAACTAACTTATAAAGTAAATAGTCTACTTTATAATTAACCTAAATATGCCTTTTATCAGATAATATTGAAGCAAAAAAGCACAGTTGTTCTAATGAAATGATATCTATTATCACTGATTATATTCATTACTTTAAATAGCACTTGTTAAATAACTTTATCCGAGGCCCTGTTGGCCTACACTGAGCTACATAAGCGGCGTTTAGACAACCTCTCTTAGTCGTAAATGAGAGACTTAAATGAGTAAAGGAGTAAAACGAGTAAATGAGAGACGTAAATGAGAAACTCTGATAAGCCATCCCGGATAACCGACCCTAATAAGCTCAGGATCAAAGCGTTAAATGAGAGCTGCTACAAATCGTTAACTATCTTTGAACTGATTTACTAGATTTCGGATTTTTCACCATTGTTGGAAGTTCCTTTTGCTCGCCGGCTTGGATTTGTCTCAATAAATCGCGCTCGATGTTGTCATTATTCATTAATGACAGTAAAAGCACTCTATTATAATAGTTCTTAGGATATGTAAACCTGCTGTACATACAGGTATACAATGAGCTAATTAGTTTTAGACATTACATAGTGCAACTTCTTCTAGTGTACTGACTAACGGCAGGTCCATGGCATATAACTCTTCCAACAAAATCTATCTTCAATCTTGCTTTTCATCTCTATATATGAATTTATTATCAAATCATCCACCATCCCATGTCTTGGTCTTTCTCTAACTCCTTTTCCATGCATTCTTCTTTCTATTACATCCTTTAGAAAAACAATCCCAAATTGTCTAACTAATCATCGTTAAATCCTCAAAAATGACCTCAAGAATGCATTAAGGATAAAGTATGTATAGCTTTTTCAACATTTACATGTAAGCAATAGCAGTAAAAACGTTCAACTTGCAATTATTTCAACATTGGACTATTTCTCAATCACTTTATCATTCTATTAATCTTTTCGATATTACACATATCTACATGTATATGCTCTGTTTGATTCGTTTTATGATTGATGAAATAAATAAAATAAAATAAAATAAATATTTCAACAATAATCAACAAATACAGAAAGTATAACTACAACATCGATTAAAATACTTATCATAACCTCGATTGTTTTAAAAAGAGTATATTCTACATAAAACTTTACTAAATAATATATGGATACACTTTTATAACTTCACATACTTTTTAAAGTTTTGTTAGACCTAAATAGCCTATTACATAGAGATTAATCATAAGGATTGAACTGAATGTTTATATAATTATCCTTGTGTTAGATATAATCTAAACTAATATGAACAAGTATCTAAAACAAAAGACGTAGTTGTTGCGAAACTTGAGTTGCTGTCTAGTGTTTACAAATCTGTTTCATTCGAAACCAGATACCGCGTCACCCCGCGAGCTGGGCCACTAGCCCTGGGCCGTCTGGCCGACTGGTCGTCTGGCCGCAGAGACCGGTAGAGTGGCCGCTGTCGATGCAATAGTTGAGTTTAATTGAGCAGGCTTCTTTTTCTCTCTAAATCCGACCCTGACAAAGGATTTGGATGTTCTAATTAAGAAGTCTATTTGAGTAACTCAGGATGCAGTAAGAGACTTTTTTCTTCCTGCCTGACTGTTTTTTTTATCACCGGACCGGCACCGTTTAAGATCTTTTTCTTTCTCTTCAGCACATGTTTTTTCAGATCGTTTGGGGAGAATCGATTTGTGGTAACATGTAATGGGAGACGTCCCTGACATCATCCTTGTATGAATAGGGGCGGATCCAGGAAATTTTTAAGGGGGGCCCGAATTATTTTTTTTTGGAAAGTACACATTTTTTGTTTACCCCCCCCCCCCCCCCCATCTTCGGGACATGTGACGCAACCAGAAAAATGCTTGAAGTTGTGGTCCCAGCGCAAAACGTTATGAGAGCGATGAACCTTAGGCCTCTGCTCTTGAACGAGGTTGTCCGTTGCTGATGTCACTTTAGTCTAGTCAATACAATCACTGATAGTTAATAAGACAGGATTATGATCTGACATATTTAAAGGACTATCAATGATATTGCAATCTTGAACACTTACATAAAGATTCCTACTAATAATAAAGTAGTCTATTAAACTGTATCTGCCAGCTGCTTCATTGGAAAAAGTATAATACAAGGAATCAGCGTTAGATAAAAGTTATCACATAATAACAAATCACATTGAAACATAAACTGTTTAAAAGTAGTTTCACACCAGTCTTTTTTTCCGCTTATGAGATTTAGATCTAAATCACCTCCTAAAACAACATTGCAATCTTTAAACTCCTGAATTACAATTTCAATTTCAGCCAGGGTATCATTAAATATTTCTTTATCGGATTCTGTTTTAATATTTGGCATATAAACATTTACAAATAAAGTTTTATCAATTAAGATACAAACAAATCTCTCACTCGCTTTAGTTCACCTTATAAATTTAACTAAATCAAGTTTTATTAGCACTCCTACTCCCCCACTCGGGCGCCCAATTAGAAGAGACGAGAAGACCTTTTGTTCCATAGCGGAGATCCCGTAAAACATATATTGTCAGACAGTTTCTCAGTTTTGTGCATATTGTCAGGAGTAAGCCACAGTTCTTGTAAAAATAATATATCTGGTGTGATTAAATTATTGTTAGAATTGCACATAGTCTCACTTTGTTAGGTAGACGTTCATTTTCTTTCTCCGCTCCTACTGTTTGGAACTCTCTGCCTCCTGATTTTCGCTCATGTTCTACTACTTCCACTTTCCGTTGTAAGTTAAAAACACATCTCTTCCCACAATAGATTTTATTTCATCTTGCCTGACTGTTTTTTTATCTCCTAAACAGAGCCGTACCGGCTCTGTTTAGGATCTTTTATTTCTCTTCAGCAAGTGTTTTTTTCAGATCGTTTGGGGTGAATCGATTTGTAGTGATGGGGGACGTCCCTGACATCATCCTTGTATGTGGAAACGGACGTTAAACCTTGATTATTTATTATTATTATTTCACTATAATGGCCATAACCTCCTTGATTCTTCTTCTTATCGTATCCTTATATAGCATTAATCCAGCGTCTGACACAATTTCTCGCCCGATCATTGAACTCTCTGAGATCCTCACGCTTGACCCCATCACCAGTCAAGTTGCAGTTCACCAAATGGTCAATGTCCTCCTCCTCCAGGCCGCATTCGCATACTGTAGAACCATTATAATAACCCCATCGGCTCATTGCAACCTTTGTCCGACCGATACCTGTCCTAAATCTATTTAAGCATTACCACGTTCGTCGATCCTCATCGCACCCACATGGAAGACTCTCTGACGCTTCTACACATATTTTATCCTCCGGTACTGATTGGAGATGTTCTCTCTACATCTGGAGACGAGATTTCTCCACTGACCCAGTTAGTGGCGACACTGAATTTAAGAAGCTGTGCCTTGATTTGAGTCGCGATCTCCGAGGATTTTCACCATGTAATGGATGTCGTTGATCCTGTTCTTGCCTACTTCTTCCAGCTTGGCTAGCGACATTACGTCTGATGGCTGGTGGTTCTATGCCAGAGAGTAAATAGAGACTGTCCTTACTTGTTGATTTCAGTCAACCTGTTATATGACGACACGCTGCGTTAAGAGCACTGTCAATTTTACGGACATGTGTGGAGCGATCCAAAACAGCGCAGGCATAGCCTACTCAGCGCTAGAGTAGCAGAGGGCCAATGTTGCTGTGGAGCGTATTGTGTTGGCCTTGCACCCCAATGAGTGTTCGTCAGTTTTCTTAATATTGAATTTCTTGCACTGACTTTTGCCTTCGTCTTTCCTACATTCTGTTTGAAACTCAGAGTCCTATCTAAAGTTACACCAATGTATACTGGGTATGTACAGTGTTGTAGTTCTACACCTTCCCATGTAACTTTAAGCTCCTTACTAGCAACCTTATTTCTCAAATGAAAGGCGCACACTTGTGTTTTGGTAGGATTAGGTTTTAGGTGATTTTCCACATAATATGCGGACAGTGATTCTAGGACTTCATTTAGTCGTTTTTCAATGTCATTGAAATTCTTAGACTGAGATGCAGAACAGTTGTCATCAGCATAGATGAAACTTCTGGTATTCTGCATAATTGGCTGATCATTCGTATGGATGTTGAATAGGATAGGCGCTAAAACACTCCCTTGAGGAAGACCATTCTGCTGCTTCCTCCATCGGCTCTTTGGGTTACCTCCCAGTTCAACATAGAATCGACGATTCGTTAGGAGTTGTTGGATGAACTTACTTAATGAACTTATTCAATTTATAGTCCTTCGTCATATTGTACAACTTGGTGATGAGTCGTCTATGGTATACAGTGTCGTGTGCAGCTGACAGATCTACAAAGACACCTCCAGTAATGAGACCCTTCTCAAAGCCATCTTCGATGTATTGGGTTAGGTTTACTGTCTGACTGGTGCATGATTTCCCCGGACGGTATCCACATTGCTGCTCTATCAACTTTTCATCGACCATTGGCAGCATTCGATTAAGGATCATGTGTTCTAGTAGCTTATACGTATGGCATAGTAGTGATATAGGCCTGTAGCTTTTTGCATCATTGGAATCTTTTCCAGGTTTGAGTAAAGCTAAAACTTTAGCTTGTCTCCATAAGCATGTTATTGTATAGTTTGTTATACATTCATCGTACAGCTCTAACAACCACGCTCTGGCCTTGATTCCAAAGTGCTTGATTAACCTCCTTGATCAGATAATAGGATGTTCTGAGGTCTATTTTTAGAGACACACCCAGTTGTTTACTGATTGACTGCAAGTATTGATTGGTGAGAGACTGTCATGTTTGTAAAATTTGCCGTGATTAGTCAGTTTTGGCATAGCCTCATAGCTGATTGGTTAAGGAAATGTGTGTCATACTAGGCCAACTATTTGTTTATAAACGTTGGATGTGACATTGAACAAATAATAACAAATAACTTAACATAATTATACTAGTTAAGGAAGTCACAAAGACTTGTAACACCAGTCTTCGTCGTAATTTCATACCTCTATACATAGAGACCGTAAAGGAAAAGAGATACAAACCTTGATAAGTTGATAGGCTTCAAAAGAAGAACATAAGAAAAAACTAAAAATTCACCAACAAACCACACACACACATAACCAGCTCATCTATAAACTTACACACAGGTATACAACTATGCACAAATACACATACATATATGCACCAATGCATGTTTACATACATGATCATGCATACACACCCACACACGCATTTTCACATATACACATACATAAATACATAGAAACACTCAAATACTTACATGTATATACATATACATACATACATACATACCCCACATCCATATATATACAGATACACACATACATATGCACACATATACATACAAATATATACATATACATGCACGAACATATACACATACATACACACATATACATATACATATGTACATACATACACATATACACACATATATACACATATACAAACATATATACACACATACACATATACATATATACATACATATATACACAATTACACATACACCCACATATATACACATAGAATACACTCACTTGTACATACACACATCGACCTTACAGACAAAAATATGCAGGCATGCATATAACTACATACTAGGCATATCCAGAATTTGCAAAATATAGTCATACATTACATTACATACACGCATATATGTACAAACATACAAAGATATACAAGCATGTGCATACACTTACCCACACCTACATATACATACGAGCCTTACCCACACTCATGAATACCTAGAAACCAAATACCCTCATGAGGTGTGCAACTAATCAGCCTATCTACACAAACAAACAAACAATTTATCAATTCAATGTATTTCTTTCCAATACTTATCTAGCCTATTCTTAAAAGCTTTCACTGTCTCTGCCTCTACTACATACTGAGGTAGCACGTTCCATATATTGACAACTCTCTGACTGAAAAGTTTCTTTTAACCTCTAATTTGGAGCTAACCTTTATTATTTTGAATCTATGCCCTCTAGTTCTAGCATAATCAGATAATTTGAAAAATTGTCCACATTCTATATTGTCAAAACCTTTAATTATTTTAAACACTTTAATTAAATCCCCTCTGGTATGTCTATCTTCTAAACTAATTAGACCTAATACATCTAACCTAGCTTCATAGCTTTGACATCTGCATTCAGCAATCATTCTAGTTGCTCTCCTTTGAACTCTTTCCATACTTTCTACATCCTTCCTTAAAAAAGGTCTCCATGCTTGTACGCAATATTCTAATTTAGGCCTTACTAATGCTTTATATAATTTAACTATTACATCCTTATTACGACTTTTTATAGTTCTCCTAATTAAACCTAAAGTGCGATTAGCACAATTTACTTCTGATTTACACCGCTCTGAAAATATTAGGGTATTGTGGCGGTCTTCGCCAGTATAACTTAGTGTAAAAGAAGATTGTTGCGGTCGATTGGTCACGTGAAGAGGAGGAAAAGAAAAGATAGCGGAGTGTGTTTGAAAAAAATGACAACGTGTTGATCAAGAACAATTCTAATCTAGAATAGATTGTAACATTAAGCGACAATTAATTAATTATATGTGTAACGATACTGGATAAGTCTATAGAAATTAAGTTGTGTTTGTAATAGAAATCGGAACGAGGCGATTGGTAGTGAGGCTGATCGATAGAAGTCGTTGAATTTCTTGAATTCTAGTGGTAAGAAATATTGTTTCAGTCACTATAATCTACATTTATGTTCGATGCTCGTGATCGTCGAAATTTTAGTTCGCATAATAAAAGTTTAAAGGAGTGTAATACCTGCTTTTGTTGTCGTAAAACAATATAAATATTTAAATGCTATATATATCTTTATATTGAGATAATCGATGGTCATAGAAATATTAGATTATTCCACAGTAATTAAGGGATTACCCAACTAAGATATTCCATCCGTTTCGGCAGACACCAGGTAGGTGAAGACGAGTACGTATAACTCTTAAACTTTAGATAAGATTGGACTGTCAACTTAATTTTGGCAAACATAACATATAGAGTGGTTCCACAGATACCCTACGTACTCAGCATTAGAACCGCCTAGAGCATGAATAGTTTACTTCTAGATGCAGAAATGGATATAGGCGCTAATGAGATCTACTCATCAGAGTTCACCTTGACACTCCCCAGAGATGACTCGAGTTGCCTAGATTCAAGTAACTAGCATCTCTCCAGGGAAACCCCCAAGCACAGATACACAAGATAATGTTCATACGACATTCAGGCCGGCTCTTTCAGATAAGACAAGCCATACCCTAGATTGGGCAAATCAAGATAGGATCATGTTTTACGACTATGATGCCGTACGGGGTGAAGATATCCTAGGTCCCAGAAATCACCAAAACCGAGATAAGAGACAACCGAGATAACCGGGATAACCGAGAGAACCGAGATAACAGAGACAACCGGGATAACTGAGATAATAGAGATAACCAAGATAGCCAAGACTACGGAGTGGACCGAGCCCATCGGGATAAACGTAATAATCGAGGCGAGCAAGTCCAACTGGCGGTTAGACTGGCGGATCGATCGATCTCGCCTTTCCCGGGGGAGACAACGCCCCCGCCCCGAAACGCGGCGGCCTCAGTTGCCGGAGACGGCCGCAACAGTATTATCAATAATGACACCTAGATCCTTTTCTTTAATGGATGATTTTATTTCTGCGTTACCAAGCTTATATTGATTACAACTATTGTTGTGACCTACATGCATAACTGCACATTTATCAACATTGAAGCTCATCTGCCAAGTAGTTGCCCAATTATGCAAACTGTCTAAATCTCTCTGAAGTGATAACATATCCTCTAGATTACCTATATTTTTACATAATTTGGTATCATCAGCAAACTTACTCATTTTACTCATATAAATAAAAAACAAATAAAAAATCTAGTTTAAATCAGAAAATCTATTTAAATGTAAGTAGTTAATATATATAATTTGTTATCATTTACAAATATGTGAATTATGAAATATAACAGCTATCTTATTCATAGTATTAATGTATGCTAATGTTAAAAAGCCGTCAAGGTCATTTTAAAATAAATTAATAATATTCATTTCTTTATTCGTCAAAAACAGACAGGATCAAGATGCATCACATATAAATATATACACACACATACACACATAAACATAGGATCATAAAACAATCAAAATGAAATATAAGAAACTTAACTAGAATTCCTGCTAATATCAGCACTAGCATTAAACGCTTCGTAAATTAAATATCCGCTTTTACCATAAGAAACTATTGTCTAGAACCATCGAACAATTTATAGGCAATCTAACACAATGACACATTTTATCTAGATCCATCAGCACATATCAAGTTACAAAATGCTTTAAAATTAAATTTATACTGAATCTATTAATAATAATTACTGTTAATTTAATATTAATTAATAATAATTGCTGTTAATTTCACTGTTAATTTTCGACAGTTTTAGGCCTACAGAAACTACTAAAATCAATGTTTTCTGTCGTTTAATCGTCTAAATTTAGTATTTATTTAAGAAATCTATGTGCGTTGCTATTGACTCAGCATCGAATTACGCTATGACGCCCATTAAAACTTTACTCGCTTTAAGTACTTAGGTGTTATTTTCAAAGCCGATAACGTATTACATATGGATACTAATGCCATTGTTAGATTTTATGCTAGCAGTAAGAGTATTTTAAATAAATCCTTACATATGAATGATCTCACTAGATTATATCTTCTTGAAACCCACTTCTTGCGAATATTATCTTTTGCTACTGTTAGTATTGTTCTGAGAAAAGAACACATTCATGACTTAAACGTAGCTTGGAATAATGCTCTGAGATCAATCTTTCATTATAACAGATGGGAGTCTGTTAAACCTATTATGGCTGGTCTAGGTAAATTAGATTTCAGACATATTAGGGTTAAGCCAGTAGCGAAGTCGGTAAGATACTCGACCATGTATCAGTATATGCGGGTTCAAATCCTGGGCTCGCCCATCACTGACATCGCTTTTGAGTGAGGAAACTGACGTTAACCTTAGCTTTACCAGCTTCAAAGTGAGTGGGAGTGTATCAAATACATAATTTATGAAAATAAGGTGAGTCTGAATCGAATATTTTTAATTCAGTTAACCTCATTTATTCCATTAAACTTTAGATAGCTCATGTAGCTGGAAATTACTATTAAATTACAAATTGTTTATTGCTTTACTTGAAACAACCTAGAAATATTACTCCTTCTCGCCTTCTGCTATCGATTCTCAGAAATTGAATTGTAATTAAATGCTAATAATACTTTGTCGGTGAAAAAGGAATTAAGAATTAATATATTTTCTGCTGGTTTTTCAGATAATTGAATGACAGACAGAATGGTTCGGAGTGACAAAATACCATTTATCTTTTACTTGTTTGGCTGTTGGCTCGTTGTTGCTGAATCACCGCTTTCAAATCGGGCTGCAAGTGCTGAATATGATGCAGTGCACGTAGGAAAGTTCGAAATAGTCGCCGGATTTCCTTTCAAGTATAGTTTTCCTGAAGATGTTACGGCACTAAATTCTGATATCTCTTTTCAAGGAGAACTTATCATCTGTGAGCTCGATAGCAAAGGTAATCTCAAGACGGACTGCTCTGAAAATGTCTGCTGCTCTCTGATAAACGGTAGTCTGCGTTTAGAAATTAAGACTGCATATGCTCATAATACCGGTAGTTATGCTTTACTAACCGATGGAGAACCTAAATATGTTATGAGTCTGAATATAGCAAATGTGACTTCAAATCTAGAGCAAAATTCTGGAAGTAATGCAAATGAGACAAAATATTTGGCAATTATTGGGGTTCTAATAGCAACTATAGTCATTTTAGTCGTTACTCTTCTTGTTATCATATTGTGTAGACGTACACCTGGCAAACACAAATATGATGAGGGGATGGGTCAGAGTAGTGAAACCGAACGGAATAAACTAGTTAAACATAACCCATATCTAGATGATTTAGACATCAAACTGAAGAAGATTGTGGAAGATTGTTTTAAGACATTTTTTATGCCAATAAAAGATCGTGTAGGTCGGATAGAGCAGAAAGTTGATGAGAAGATGACAACTGCAGATCAGGTAGAGAAGATAGTTTCTGACCTTATGAAGGCTGGTGTAGATCAGATAGGGAAAATAATTGCTGATCAAATGAAGGCTGCTGTAGGTCGGGTAGAGGAGCCGGAGAAGGTTGCTAATATGCTAAACGAGAATCATGATGAACAAACCGAGGTTGCTGAATTAAATAAAAATGTGAGTGATCAGAAGGATTTCAGTATAAATAAGCCAAATAACAATTTTGCTAAGTTGAATGAAGCTACATCTTCTACATCTACATTAAATGGCAGCTCAGATATTGATACTCCTAGGCATGTCGATGACAATGCTATTGGTTATGATGATAAACGAGAGTCTGATAATAGGGCACAAGATGATCTCAATCCGGCATCTGAACTGAAATTGAGATCGAATAACTCGCATCCGCAGAGTGATTTGCATTACTATAAGGAAATACCATCAAGGCCTTGTCAGAACACTGCATCCCCGTGTATTGAGGCTGTAGATGCTGTAAGATCTGTTCCACTAACTGAAGATTCACTTACCAAGGTACCTGGAAGTTGCTTAATTGACTTTGAGGTTTGTGTTATTTAATTTATTGCCTATTTAATTTTATTTGTCACACGTTCATTGATGTGATTACTCTGTGAATTTTGTGAAATAAAACATATTTTCTTCTTCTACTTTATCACACATTTTATGTTTTAGTTATGGTTGACGTTTTTTGTAGCAATTTCTGGAGCCTATATAGGCGCTCACAAACCGTGTGCCCTTCCTGAAGTTGGTTTGGATCTTATTTTTAGGTTGCCTTTTACGACACGGGTATATTTACATGGTTAGTCTATTCTTCAAGCAATTCGAACACAACACGGGGACAAATGTAGAAATTTATGCAAAAGTTTAACAAATGGAAAAGCTTCATAAGTCTTAGTGAATAGCGTACGAGGCCCGGGGCCACAAGGTTAGCGGATTCGTGCCCGGTAGGGGTGGAGAAGACCTGAAGGGCCACCCAGATCGACATTATGCGAAATCCTTGTCAGGCAAAATATGAATTTCGCAACTCTGAATGTAGGCTTAATGTTGGGGAAGGGTAGAGAAGTTACGGCCATGCTGAAGAGGTGGAGGGTAAATTTATGCTGTGTACAGACCATGTGGAAAGGGGCTTATGGGTGATGGTAATAAACTGTGGTATGTAGGAGAGACTAGTGATGGTAATGGGTTAGGAGTTATGCTGAATGAGAGGATGTTGATGGGGTTGTTGGGGGCAATCACGAATAGATTTTTTTTTTGTTGATACGGAGGGAGAACAAGGCTAAATGTTAGGATTGCAAAGTTATTAGAGGAGAATGGGAAGATGAACATCATAAACTAGTTGTTATGGATTTTGTATCGGTGGCTAAGAAGATTAAAATATGAAAATCAGGTATGGAGAGGGTGAAATGGTGAATAATATTAAAGGAAAATGAAGCAGAATTGAAGATGAAGTTGGAGGCTGAAGTTGAATGGATTTTAGGAGGATCAGCTAATGACATGTGGGTTGAAGTATCCTACAAAGTTAGAGAATGCTGTAGGGAGGTGCTAGATGTAGTGAATGGTGGTAGGACAAAGGTGGATAAAGAAGTTTGGTGGTGGAATGAGGAGATACAGGAGATATTACTAAAGACGAAAAAAGCATTTAGGCAGTGGAGGGATGGTAGGTCAGAAGAATTAAGAGATAACTATAAGGAGTTCAAGATGAAGACAAAGAGAGTGGTGGCAGTGGCAAAGGCCTTTCTATGACCTCTATTAATAGACCTTCCTCCCTTAGAATGTGTCCTATCCTACTCTTCTTCCTATTTCTTAATACATTTATCAACTGTCTATCTGTGCCAACTCTCACCAGAACTTCCAAAAACTATATTGAATGCTTATCAATTACAAAATCTGACTAAAACATTGTATTGTTGCAGCTGGCAGATCATTTCCGTAATTCTCTTGGAATCATCCAGCAGGTGGCTCCATCTGGGCAGTTCGTTGGTTTTGAGAAATCACCTCAGAAGCAGCCAGCTGTCACAAATAAAGGTAGATAGAAATACTGCTACTATGGATTGATGTGGATAAATGGAATTTAATATATTTAATGCATAAATTGTTGTTAGCTTAAATTCCTGTTCGAACCTTTCAGTTTGTGGAATTATTATCTGACTAACGGGCAGGTTGTTGAGAACAGAATTTGCTTAAATGGAGCGACGAACACTCAGTTTCTGGTTCGTTGATTGAATAAAATTTATTGGTGTCGGATTGTGGCCAGCTTATTGATTTCTTCCCAACTGATTGATTGCTTTAACTAAAACACTGATTGAGGATGGCCAAACGGATAACTTGCTTGCCTGAAAAGCAAGAAGCCATCGGTTCAAATCCCAGGCTTTCTGTCTCTGACAGTATCCCTTTTGATATAGAAACAGACGTTTAACTTAGCTTTGCAGCTTTTGCATCATCCACTTGAGTAATTTTGTCAGAATATGCACTCTGTTTACTTGCTTATTTCAGCTCTAGTCTTCTAGTTCTATTTGAAAGATTAATTCAGATTGCATGCTTCTCTTACATTGTTTCTGATCACACTCATCTGCTGATTTATTGTTTCAAACACCTATTTATTAGATTAATTATGTCAGACATTGTTTGATTCTTTTCAAATCTCGCCCATCTGTTGATTGATTTTGTAGATCAAGTCAATCTATTTGATTGATTGTTTCAGATCGGTCTCATTGTTTGATTGATTGTTTCAGATCTTACCCATCTGTTTGATTGATTGTTTCGAAGCACACCCATCTGCTGATTGATTGTTTCGTGTCATGCCCAAATGTTTGATTGATTACTTCAGATTATGCACATCTGTTTGATTAATTGTTTCAGATCACGCCCAGCTATTTGATTGATTGTTTAAGATCATGCCCAGCTATTTGATTGAATGTTTCAGATCACGCCCAGCTATTTGATTGATTGTTTCAGATCACGCCCAGCTATTTGATTGATTGTTTCAGATCACGCCCAGCTATTTGATTGATTGTTTCAGATCACGCCCAGCTATTTGATTGTTTCAGATCATGCCCAAATGTTTGATTGATTGTTTCAGATCACGCCCAACTATTTGCTCAACAGATAATTGATGTACTGATTAACTCTCGACCCAGCGAAGATTCTTCATCTGAATAACAGGTGTTGGAGTAATCTTCTATCTCCTTTGATTATAAGACTGTATTGCTTAGTTTTTTATTCTTATAATACTAATTTTAATAAGAAAGGTTTAACATCTGTTTTGTAAGGATGATGTCATGGACATCAAGCCATGTGATAACTAAGTTATCACTCACATTCCAGTAACATTATAGGATAACTAAGGGTACTTACAAAAGCAAGGTAGAGTAGGTCAATGACTTGTTTCTAATATTGCCAAATAACTTATATTATGAATTTTACTGCTGTTGATTTTGTCAGACAAAAAGTTTAAAAGGAATTAATTACTTTATTTAATTAATTATTTGATTTAATTTAATTAAATAAAAATTTAATTTAGTTACAGAATTAACCATTTTATTAATTAAACTTAGCAAAATATTTTTTGTATTTTTGTGTTGTATATATTTATCCCCGTGTTGTGTCCGGGTTGTTTGAAGAATTGACCAACCGGAGACTGCACGTGTCGTAGAAGGCGACTAAAGCACTATGATCCATACCAACGTCAGAAACGGCATTCGGTTTGTGAGCGCCTAGGCTCCAGAAATGCTACAAATATATAAACGAATGGAAAAGTCTCAAATAGGAGATTTGTTGGTGGTGTGGTGTAGGACAGAGAGGATTTGAGCCAGTCCATTTGTATCCCGACCCTGGTTAAACTGGGATTCAAGGGAGGATGATGATGATGATGTGTTGTATATATTTCTTTTGTTATATGACTGATCACACCCATCTATGTAAAATATTTTCTCTCAAGAATTAAGCAGCTATTTAGTCTGACCCGAAAACCTCTCTAATTCGTCTTCAAAACGTATGAAATGCTCTTTCTCGAGTCGTCTGTAATGTAAAAATATTCCAATCCCACACTCCTCTTCTTAAGAAATTGCAATATAATTATGATAACTTCTATCATAGATTAGATAGTAAAGATGACGAAAAGGAGATTTATCAAGTAGCTAGGCAAAGGGAGAAGCAAAGACGAGATATGGTGTTTGTGAAATGCATAAAGGGAAATAATTGGAAAGTGTTATTAAAAGATGGAGAGATTGTGGAACTTTGGGGGAGAGTAGTTTTGTAATTTGCAAAATGAGGGGGTTAATAAGGGCCATGAAGATGAAGTACTTAGGTAGTGAAGGATTTGAGGATTTGGAAGTACAGAATGTAACAGTTGAAGAGGTTGAGAGGGCATTAAAGAAAATGCGTAAGGTTAAAGCAGTGGGTTGGATGGAATTCTGGTGGAAGTGTGGAAGACAGTAAGTGCGAGAGCGGTGGAGTGGTTGAGGTGCTTGTTTGACAAGATGCTATGGGGGGGACAGGATGCCAGAAGAATGGAGGTCGAGTGTTGTAGTGCCGGTATTTAATGGAAAAGGGGACATTCAAGGTTGTAAGAATAATAGAGGTATTAAGCTCTTGAGCCATACAGTGAAGGTATGGGAGAGAGTAGTGGAGAGTAGGTTGAGAGGTTCAACAAACATTGAGGGTAACAGATTGGATTTATGCCCGGTAGGTCAACAACAGAACTGATCCTTATGTTGAGGCAATTGATGGAGAAGAAAAGGAGAAAAGGAAGAAGATGCGGATCCATGGAATTTGTGTACCTGAAGAAGGCCTATGACAAGGTTCCGAGAGAGCTTGTGTGGAAAGTTCTGAAGAAGAGGAAAGTGAACAGGAGGCATGTTGAGTTAATCAAAGATATGTACAGCAGGGTGAGAGTGGACTCTCTGAGAGTTTTAAGGTGAAGATAGGGGTACATAAAGGATTATTTATTTATTTTGATTAAGGATGAGTTGCTTAAGGGAGTTATGAAGGAGGCCCCATGGCGCATGCTATATGCTGATGATATGGTGAATGGTGATAGTAGGAGACTATCACCATTGAAGAATATCCATACCCATTTTCATTGAAGAAGATGTTTTTATATAATCGTCATAATCTGGCAATCTAATTAATCAAGTTTACTCTTGGCTTTCATCAATCTGTAGCTCATATACTTAATTTATATATTACTTGAAATGTTAAATGTTTAAAAAAGATTTCTTTATACATATTCCGTAAAAAATATATTTTCTTACAAAACGTATTATTAGTGTGTTCATCGTTATGAGTGTTTATTAATTTGAAATTTTACTTTAACTATTTATCTAGAAATTCTAGATTTTTACAAATATGTAAAGGTAAATCGTTGTGAGTGTCTATTAATTTTTAAGATTAGGCTATTTTAACTATTTAATGGATATGAAAGTGTGTTTTCATAGTCTTTATTTGCCGTTTCACACATCTTTGTAACTTTTATTGTACAGACTTAAGATTTTAATTGACTGGAGAGATAGAAGACTTATTTTAAACTTGAACATGAATTAAAGAGCAGTAATCAAAAACACACAGGACGTGGAGTAAGACAAGGTTGTAGCATTTTGCCGCTACCGTTTAACATTTGCGCTGAGGCAATGTTGCAGGAAGACGTGGAAGAAGGAATAAAAGTGTGAGGAAAATTGTTACAAGTTGTACGATTTGCAGATGACCAAGGAATGGTAGTGGGCAGCAAGACTGGACTGTAGAAGATAATGGATAGGCTGAATGATACGGCATTGAGATATGGCATGAAGATTAATATCCTAAAGACCAAGGATAGAGTGTCCAATAATAAAGGTGAAGTTAGTATCCCAGTATATGGTACGAAATTGGAACAGGTAAGGAGTTTCAAATATTTGAGTTATACTATAACCGATGACGGGAAATGTGCATCTGAAATATGCAGTAGGATTGCACAAGCAAAAGCGGCCTTTGGTAGTAGGAAAGAACTTTTAACAAAAAGTCTAAAGAAAGACACAAAGATAAAGATAACTTTGGTTTGGACCACGCTATTGCATGGATGTGAAAAATGGACCTGAAGGAAGGAAGATATTAGGAAACTGGAGGCATTGGAAATGTGGATTTGGAGAAGAATGGAGAGGATTAGCTGTGACTTTACATCCTTTAAGAGTATGCTGCTAAAGCTGAACTTTGGCACAAAAACCTTTCAATTCTTTACTGTCTATCGTCCCCCTTCAATTTCTAAGTCTCTCTTTTTGTCTGATTTTTCTACATTACTTGAAAATGTTGCATTGTCTCGTTCTGAACTCTTCATCATGGTTAACTCTTTTAGACTCATTTGACCTACCGCAGCACATTACATCATCGACTCAAACTTCCAGTCATATCCTTGATATACTTATCACCAAATCATCCTCCTGTATGTCTTCATGCTCTCGTATTGATTTCTTTCTTTCTGACCACAGAACGGTAACTTGTAAAATACCATCTCAAATTATCTACCCTCAATCCCGTATTTCTAAAACAATTGGGAAATTATCTTATTTAAATACCGATAATTTTTCTTCCGATATTCTCTCTTCTTCTCTCTTTGTAATCCAGAATCCTCTGTCTCTAGCTTCTGTCTACAATTTGATTCTATAGTAACAGCTCTTCTAAACAAGCATGCTCCTCCCAAACAAATCGTCTGTCGTTCACGACCAATTAAGCCCTTTATCACTCCTGAAATTCTTAAGCAAAAGCAACTTCGCTCTAGTCTTGAAGCACAGTTCAGGCGAAATAGTACACCAGAAAATAAACTGCTCTTTAAACGTCAATCGGCTGTTGTTCATAAATTAATAGCTAAATCCAAAAGCTCCTATTTTAAAATAACTCATTACTGAGAATAAACAAAACCCTAAGAAATTGTGGAATGCAATGGATTCTCTGTTCAGTAGAAATATACCTAAATCCTTTCCTTCCGACATCACATCATCCACTCTCGCCTCATCCTTCCTAAATTTCTTCAGTGATAAAATTACCAATCTTTGCTCTTCCATACCCGCTTCTACTTTAAGTTTCTCATTTGCTGATAAATGCACTCTTTCCCCACCAATATTATCAGGGTTTCGCTTGGCAACTCATCAAGAAGTTCGTATTGCAATTCTTAACTCGTCTGATTCATCTTGTCCTCTGGATCTCCTTCCAACTAAACTATTTATGTATTTGTGCCTCCCATTACTCACTTAATAAACCTCTGTCTTAGTGAAGGTGTCTTTCCATCCCATTGTTTAAAAAAGCCGTTGTTACTCCTCTTCTAAGGAAGGCTTCCTTGCCTAAAAATGAGCTCTCCAACTATCGGCCAGTTTCTAATCTTAACTTCATTTCCAAAGTCCTCGAAAGGATTATATACTCACGTCTTTGTCTTCATTTAGATTCTTTCTCATCACTCTCACCTTTTCAATCTGCCTATCGTAAATTTTACTCAACTGAAACTGCACTAACCAAGATCCACAATGATCTCTGTCTAGCCATGGACGCTCAACACGTATCTGCCCTAGTTCTTCTCGATCTCTCTGCTGCTTTTGACATCATAAACCACAATATACTCCTTTCTAGACTCAATTCTTGCTTTGGAATCTCTGACAAGGCTCATGGCCTCCTATCCTCATACCTCTCACAGCATACCCAATCTGTAATTATTGAAAACACTTTATCACCATCCTGCACACTACCTTGTGGAGTCCCTCAGGGTTCTGTGCTTGGTCCCCTCCTTTTCACCGTATATACAACCCCCTTAAGTCACTTGCTAACTGATTCGATGCTGAAATTTCACGTTTATGCTAATGACACCCAGGTTTATATCTCGTTCTCTAGTCCTGATTTTTCTGATGCTCTGTCCAAGCTGACATCTACCCTTGATCTAGTTCACTCCTGGTTTTGCGCCAATCGTCTTGTTGTCAATCCTTCAAAAACGGAATACCTTCTCATCAGCACCCCACAGCAGCGTCATAAAACAACTAGCTCAACCATTACATTTAAAGATATCCCTATAATACCCACAGATTCTGCACATAACCTTGGTGTAATTTTTGAGTCAAATCTAAACTTTAAAACTCATATTTCAGCAGTCTGTCGTTCTTCTTTTTTCCATATCCGTCAAATTCGTAAGTCCCTTGATATTAATTTCGCCACTGTATTATCTAATGCGCTTGTCCATTCTAAACTTGATTACTGTAACTCCCTGCTAAATGATCCCCAAAGACCTCTCTAATTCGTCTCTAACACATACAGTATTCTCTTTCTCGAGTCGTCTGTAATGTAAAAATACTCAAATCCCACACCTCTTCTCTTCTTAAGAAACTGCACTGGCTACCAGTCTCCGAACGTATAAAATTCAAGATAGCTTCCTTGACCTTCAAAAGTTTAATTTATGATAACGATCCTATCTATCTGATCTGTTATCAATCTATCAACCTTCTCGTAGTCTTCGTTCCTCTAGTAAAAACCTTCTCACTGTTAAATCACTCATATAAAAACTGTAAAAACACTCATATGTTAAATCTTCCATGGGCAGACACTCCTTCAAGTTTTCTGCTCCGACAATATGAAACTCTCTGCCACAAGATCTTCGATCTTGTAATTGTATTGGTACTTTCCTTGACAAGCTAAAAAGTAAAAACCCATCTCTTTCTGCCATAGGTCTATATTTTGACCCGCTTGCCTTGGACCTTGGACTTGCACTGTTTTGATCATTTGTGGTCTCTGTGTACTCAGTCGTCTTCGTGTGGTGCTTTGGCGCCTGTTTATGTAGAGTCTGCA
Organism: Enchytraeus crypticus; assembly: GCA_905160935.1. Lineage (NCBI taxonomy): Eukaryota > Metazoa > Annelida > Clitellata > Enchytraeida > Enchytraeidae > Enchytraeus > Enchytraeus crypticus. The sequence continues at coordinate 219,703 of CAJHZI010000815.1, read as the reverse complement.
AGAGACGTCCCTGACATTGCCTTTTGGCGAGGAACCGGACGTTAAATTCTTATTGATTGATTGATTGACTCAAATGGTTGCAAATTTATGAGCAAGTTCTGGAGATAGTTGGTACAGATAGACAGTTGATAAATGTACTAAGAAATAGGATGAAGAGTTGGAGAGGACACATACTAAGGGAGTAAGGTCTATTAAAAGAGGTCATAGAAGGTAGAATGGAAGGAAAAAGAGGCAGGGGCAGGCCGAGATTAGGTATGTCAGATGATTTTAAGCCCACTCATATGTGGAAATGAAGAGGAAAATGGAAGACAGAGAAGAGTGGAGGCGTTATATACCATGGACCTGCCAGTAGGCAGTGCACTAAGAATGCATGTATGTGGTGATATATAAATAAAGTAAGAATGAAATAAATAATATCATCGTTTTATTTATTTATTTCGTTTATCACATCATGCATGTAATTATATCTGTCAATTCTTGAGTGCAAAAATATCAAGTGTGTGCGTGAACGGAAAAAACAAAGGCTAACAATGGCACTTACATGTTCCGACTGCACTACAAAAAATGCAATAGAAATTTACAATGCATGATCATAACGACACAGAGTATTAGATAGACGACTCAATTGATTTAATTAGTCTATTAGATTAAAAAATCTAAAAACAAAAATTTTTAGTGAACTAAAACTTCAGTTAACTCATGAAATTATTGCTAAATTTTGCTTAAATTTTGCCATCCTAGTCATATCTGTTCCTTAAAAATTTTCTTAAATCTGCGAACTCTATACCCTTCTTAAAGTCATTTAAGGATTTAGCATTAATTAACAACTTGATAAGTAGAAGAATTCCAAGGAGCAACACATATCGCTTCACCTAAGGGATTGGAAGAAAATGCTTATTGAAGAGGGAGGGACAAATTAAAACGGTGCCGGTCGGATGAACAAAACAGTCAAGTAAGATAATTTCAATCGATGATGGAAAGATGTACTCTAAGGTATTCATCCCGCCCTAGGTGTTGTGGGACTGTCAGATTTAAGCTCGTTTTATACAAGGTTAAAGCACTGTTACTGAATGAATTTAGAGTCCATACTAAAATACGAACTAGAGTATTTGGATATCATTAAACCTTTCTGGACTATTCAGCGATAGCGAAATATTCACTTGCACTCACATGCATGCACAATCGTAAAAATTTAAAATATACTATGAAAGGTCGAGATGTATAGGGTCACCATCGTAGCCTCTTTTATGAAATTTTTACTGAGAGCTACAATAAATTCTTTTGAAGGGCATTTAAGTTTCTCAAAATGGCACTAAAGACTTCCTTCTGCATCAAATTTGTCGTTAGTTTTTCCAGATTTCCATCAGAAACAAAATTACGACCCTTCCTTAGGAGTACATCCGTTTTTAAATGAATTTTTCGGCAGTTGGGGCGATTCGCTGGGGATAAATTGCTTTTACTTGTTGGGCATCCTATTCTCCCCTGTTAACATGTTAAAAGAGGCGATGGTCTCTTCGAAAAGTTGAACATCGCTTACTATTCTTAGTTGTTTGTCAATTTAGAAATAATTTCACATATATTTGTGTTGATTTGCAGCTTTAACGCAGATAACGATACTAGGAGGGAGCATAGAACAATTTTACAGCTAATTGGATGAGTCTTGCTAAGAATTGTTGAGATGGACTAAAACCTGCAGTCTAACACTTGTCTAAGATATAAATCATGCTATTTTGTTTAAATATAAATGTTAGTTTAATTCCAAAGTAATACCACAGCACGCATACACAGACATAAGAAGTGAACAGAAAATACAATTATATGAACTTCTTCTGCTTCTTCTTCAGTGCACTGCCTAGTGGCAGGTTCAAGGTATATATGCAGGGATTGGATTGGCGCCTCCGTGGCTGCCGCGCGTGTTTAACTTTGCTCTTGCTTTTATCCACGTTTTTTTGTAAATAACTTCGTATTTAGTGAGATTTTGTAGTCATTTTGTAGTTTATATATGTAACGGAACTGTTCTGCTGCTGACCTTTGTCAAGTTGGATTTAATTAGCAGTGATTATACATTAAATTTGTACGAATAAACTTGAGTTAGCTCAATCAACTAATATATAGTAGTAGGACAAGTACTGATAGCTGGGCTGCGTGGCGTTGCAGCAGCTTGGTCAAATGTCTATAATGTCTATAATCAAGTATCCCTTAAGTTTCAATGTCTACACATCTTCGTGAACTCATTTTCATGATTGGATATCATAATTACTTACTGAATTAAGCCAATAACTATATAATTTATCATATCATTTAACTCTTAAAGTCTCGTATTAGTTGGATATATTTCACTATGGCTACCGCGAGCAGACTGCTGTCTACAGCAGCTGAGGTTATAAGGCCGATTGTTTATAGTCGAGCTCGACTCTTCGCCATACGTCGCTCTACTCACCTCAGCAGCTGCATCAGCAGCTGTGCGCTGCAGTCTCTCTCGTCCCTGGGCCTGCTGCACTACAGAGGCTGCCGCAGTGGAGTGAACAAACAGCGGCCTATTCAAACCGTCTATACTCCTCTCAGTCACTCATCCTTTCTTCAATCTACTCAGCGCTCTAAGCCTACTCGAACTCCTAGATATCTCACATCTGTACCCGTCATCAACATCACCAACAACTGCCCTCAACAACAGACGTTAGCTTCACCTCTTCAACCCCCTTCTCTATATGTGCTCAATGCTAGATCAATAGCTAAGCCTAATGCACTACAACATGTAGCCACAGATTTGATCAGCATGAATGTAGACGTCGGTGTCATAGTGGAATCCCATCTTAAAGCAAAACACTCAGCAGGATTTGAGCACATTGATGGATACACATCTTACAGGAGAGATAGGGAAGGTCGTAGAGGGGGCGGAGTATTGATATACGCTAGCAATAAATATAGAGCAAGAGTTGTGAATGTTGCCGGTGACTGCAAACAATTCGAGGTGCTATGGATAGAGCTTATAGATAACTGTAAAACAATATTAATTGGTGGTTTATACCATCCTCCTAACCCTGTGTATGATAATAGTCAGTTTTTAAGTTATGTAGCTACTTCTGTTGACTGTTTAAGTAAATCTAGTGACTTAATAATACTAGCAGGCGATTTTAATGGCATAAAAGCCAGCAGTATATCCGAGCTAACAGGTCTTCAAGACCTCGTATCAACTCCTACACGTGGAAACAATATTCTGGATCATATTTTTGTTTCCGATATCTTATATAGTAAGATAAAAATAATTAAATCTACAGTTCTTAGTGATCATTCTGGCATAGTAGCTTACAATGGGGATGTCAAAGTCTGTTCTACTAAAACTAGGCAGACATATACCTTTCGTCATAAAACACCATCTAATAATGCTAAGTATCTGTCGCATATTTCTTCCATCCCATCCTCAGAATTCTTTAATCCTTCAATCACCAATGTGCAGGATTCATTTGATCATTTCTATTCAAAGGCAATATCTCTCCTCAATAGTTTTTTCCCGACTAGAACTGTTACAATAACATCCAATGAGCCAGACTATATTACACCCGAAATTAAGTCACTCCTTAGAAAGAGAAATGCCTTAATGCACAAAGGAAAGTTAAATATTGCTAATGCTCTCTCGATAAAAATAGGAAAACTCATAACGAAATATAACTCTTATCAGTTAACAAATCTAAACTCTGCCACTAACTCCCATGATCTATGGGCAGCAGTAAAGAAGGTCACAGGTAAGAAGCTATATCAACGATCTTCTCCCAATCCGAGCATAAATGCTGAAACGCTTAATAGCTATTATGCACTAGTCTCAACCGACAGTGAGTATAATGAACCAATCATAAACCAAGTGAATAATATACCTAATAACCCCGTTTCAGAATTTACAATTTTCCACATTCTGGACAAATTAAAACCAACAGCCACTGGTCCCGATGGCCTTCCTTCATGGTTCTTGAGACTATCTGCTCCAGTCTTTGCAGCTCCTCTTGCTAACTTAATCAATATGTCTATCCGCAATTCCTATGTACCTATTCAGTGGAAATCCTCAGTAATTAAGCCGATACCCAAGGTTTCATGCCCCAGCGTCATGTCTGACTATCGCCCTATTTCCATCACCCCTGTACTCTCACGCATCACTGAGCGTATTATCACGTCACGGTATATATACTCAGCGCTATTATCTTCACCTCCAAGCCTTGATTTCACCAATCAGTATGCATTTCGCCCTACAGGATCCACTACTGCTGCTCTCATTGCCTTCTTTCACAAACTTTCGTCTATGCTCGAAACTGAGACCTTCGTCAGAGTAATAGCGTTAGACTTCAGCAAGGCGTTTGATACAGTCAGACACTCACAAATGATTGATAAACTGTGTACCCTAGATGTGCCTAGCAACATTAATGGGTGGATTGCCAGCTTCCTCTCGGCCCGTTCACACACCACTATCTTTGATGGTCAAACATCGTCATCAGCAGCAATCAATGCCAGCATAGTCCAAGGATCAGCCCTTGGACCAACTGCATTTGTCATTGTTACATCAGACTTAAAAACCCTACAGCCTACAAACTCTTTGTTCAAATATGCCGATGACACATACCTGATTGTGCCTGCCTCTAACCTTCACTCAACGGAAGAGGAATTAGTTCATATCGAAAACTGGTCCCGCTCTAACAATCTACTATTAAATCGAAATAAAACAAAAGAAATTCTCTTCCAATTACCCAAGCAAAAAAGGCAGATAAGAGATGTCCCACACCTTGAAGGAATTGAGCGGGTTTCTAACATCAAATGCTTAGGTGTCATAGTATCTGATAACTTTTCTTTTTCTGCTCACATCACAAACATCATTAGCTTGTGTTCGAGCAACATTTTTGCGCTCTATTCTTTACGTAGTAAAGGTTTGGCAAATGATCTTCTTCAGAGAGTCTTTCAAGCCTCCACACTCTCTAAGCTTCTATATGCCTCCCAGTTTTGGTGGGGCTTTACAAATGCTGAAGAGAGAACCCGTCTTGAAACCTTTTTAAAGAAGGCAAGGAGAGCTGGATTCTACAGTAAAGAATCTAATTTTGAGGATCTATGTAACTTTGCTGACAATAATCTTTTCAAGGCAATCTGTAACAACCCTGCACATTTACTGGCGCATTTGTTACCTCCACAAAACAATCATAATTACCCAACCCGAAGAAATACTGCTAAGAGATGCTTTTCCCTTCCCATAAAACGAAGCAGTCTGAGCGATAAAAACTTCATTATTCGTATGATTCTAGATGATGCTAGTTAATTTAATGAATACTAAAAGATTCTTCTTTACTCATAGTACAGTACGCCCTATATGGCAATTATGAATAGTATAAGCCATTGATTTATGTAATGTTGTAATATTCATGTGGTAAATGTTAGCGAGAACAATTTTTAGTCTTATCTCTCTTATATCTAGCCTATTAACTGTTTATGCTATATCTGTAATTTGTTATGCTATGTCTGTTGGAATTTCTGTGCTGTAACTTTCTGCGGTTGTCAGATTGAACGAAAATAAACGAATATATTATTATATTCATACTCAAAGTCTGTTTTCTCGCTCCATAAGAGCACTCCTTAGATCCACAAGTTAATCCTTTCACAAAGTCTATGCCTTATCCATAATTTATGTAGCCTACAGCTTGGGAAAATATGGTTTCTGAGGTGGTTTCCCGTTGCCTTCCTCAGTTGGGTGGATTAATTACCATTTAATCCTGGGGGAAAATATTTCATGATGAGGTGGGTCCCCTCTTGCCATCCTCAGCTCCTGCCTTTAGTCGCCTCTTGCATACACGCGGTAGATTGTTATGAATATATATGAACTATCAACTGAAATTCTATGAAATTACAATAAATGAAATATCAACTGAGAAATGTATTAATTAATCATGTACCATAGTTGTTAGAAATAATTCTTGTTTGCAGTTCTGTGCTAGAAATCTTGGGCTGTAGTATTAGGATGCCTAATTACTTTTGTATTATGTAAAGCAGATTTTGTAAGGTGAAAGGTTATTCTCGATCTTAATCTAATATCATGTATTTGATCAAGTATAAGAAAAGATCTTACTATGAATTTAATTAAGATCTATAACTTATTATTATTGTTATGGAGTACGATGTATCCCCGCATCACATATTAAGTGAAAATATATCAAAAACATGTGCAACAATCAAAACAAAAAAAACCTTTTATGTAAAAAGTTGATTAAATTAAGACTCTCTTAGATGCTGGACTCTCTCATCTAATTCTGAGAGCTTGATTAGAGTTGGCCCTTACATGTAACTCTGCTTGTTTCTTAACATGTTTCAATAGAATTCTTATTTATTCTAAATTTTGTTTTAAGATTAATTTTTTAGAACTGCAAATGTGATACTAAGCAGAATTGATACTTTATCTTCAGCTCGTGTAGGGATTACACTGGGAAAGGCCACTGCATCCCTATGCATCTCTATTCGGTTATATGGCCTAGAGTATATTGAATTGTTTTGAATTGATCTGCCACTACAATTAAATGAATCTCAACAAACCTGAACTAATTCAGCAGTTTATTCTCGATGAGTCCACTGATGTTCTTCTCTTAGCTTCGTACTTTTTTAAATTAAAAGTTTCATATCGTTTCGTTGTTCACTTCAGCACAGATTATACTTTCTTCCATATTGCACAAGTATGCCCCTCTCAGAACCATTCATACTAATCTTTTGACTGAAACGTGGCTGTCTTCTGATACTCCGCCCTCTGTCTTTTAGTCTCTTACTCCTGACTATTCTATCCAACATATTGATAACGGGTCGTGGTAGTGGCATGGCTGCTATGTTTAGATTAACTCTTTCTTTTTCTGTAATTAATGGTACTCTCTTTTCAACCTTTGAATATGTGTTGCTTCGTGTTATATGTAATTCCAAATCCTGTCTCTTTTTGTCTGTTCACAGACCACCCTCTACATCCAAATCCAATTGTTTCTGATTTTGTATTGTCTCATGATGACATTTAAATTTTTTTAAATTTTCATATCGTTCATTTCTTAAACTCAGCACGGATTGTACAAGAAATAGGAACATACGTACAGTCAGATAAACAAACAAGCAATAGTCTACTAATGAAGCTATCATAAAAGATCCAGAGCTCTGTGCTGTAATACCATAATTAGGAGGTAGCAAAGTCTACTCTAGTTTGAAATACAAAGTATTTCTGTTATGCTACCATGTACAGTAAAACCGTTGATAGCCATGCCGCTATCAGCTTGCTGCCGATTGGCTCTATCGATAGCAAAGATATGATTAACCATGGAAAGAATTAATAACCTGCCAGGAACCTCTAAGTCAGTCTCGAAGACCGGACACCGGCCATGACACTGCTATAGAAATTGTCGGAGGTTATTATTATTAGTATTATTATCTGAAAAATCCACCTGAACTGCAAAATCCAGGCATTAACCCAAGTACCTCAAACAGAGAAAATTCTTAAATAAAATTCTTAGTTCTGCAAACAGTTTATATTGTTGTTTTTTTTTGAACCTGGCGAGAGAGATTTTCCCTAATTTTAAACTAGATAACGATGACATTAATTTTGTCTCTCAATTTAAATATTTAGGTCATTTGATTGATAATCGTTTATGTGATGATAATGACATTAATAGTGAAATAAGTAATACCTTTGTCCTCACTAACACGCTTTTAAGACGATTTTTTAATTATTCCCGTACAGTTAAAATTATTCTGTTTAAAACGTACTATTTATGTTTTTACGATATTGCACTCGGGTCCAAGTTTAAAGTGTCTTCTTTAAATAAATTTTGTTCATGTTATAATAGATGTGCCAAACGGTTCTTTGGTTTCAAAAGGCAGGATAGTTTATCCACCATGTTGCAGTTATGTAACATTCCTAGTTTTGATACGATTATATATAACTCTAAATGTGTGTATAATCAGTGTGTTAGTAAGTGTGAAAGTACACTAGTTAATTGTTTTAGGTTGTGATTTTTCCATTTTAGAACTATAATATCTGATTTTACGAGTGTTTACATGATTTTATGGGTGTGCTGTGTGTCTTGTGTGCTTTGTGTGGGCCTTGCTGCCTCTAATTATAAGTACAAAGATTATTATTAGAGAGAGAGTGAGAGAGCAAATTAGTTGGCTTTAATCAATAGAACACTGAATTAAATAAGTTTATAAGTGACTGCAATATTATGAATCCATCTGCATATGACGGTCTTTGCTGGTTTAATACATGTGTAACTGAATATAGACAATTGTTTTCAATCACAGAATAAAAAGTTTTTAGTTTTGCATGTCAAGACCTACAAATTATAATGTAAATAGATACTGAAAATATATAAAGCAATTGAGAAATTAAAAAAATTGAATTATTTGTATAAATAAAAATAATAAATTGTACCTGCTCTTGCAGAAAAGAATTGCCCCAATAAATTATGTAGAGCACTTGATTCTTTGCTCGATCGCACCATTCCGTAGGTCACTCCTCTCTATCACCTCACCATTATCTTTTGCTATCTCTTTAGCTTTTTCCATGACAAAATTGCAAACTCTGTAGCTCTATACCCAACGCTATCAGCATCGACGACGCCATTTCTGTAAACCTGCCTAAGCCACCACTACTTTCTAGTTTTGAACCAGCTACACTGGATGAAATACGCAATTTTATTCTTCACTCCTCCGACTCATCTGGCTGCCTCGATGTCATTTCTGCAAGATTACTGAAATCCTGTATTGATGCTTTAGTTCATCCCACTTGATCAACCTCTCTGCCCAAGGATGATTTTTCCAGTTACCGTCCTATCTCCAAATTTAACTTTATCCATAAACATTGAAAAGGCAATTTGCACCCCTTTATGCAGTCATAATGATTCTTTCCCTTTTCTTTCATAATCAATCTGCCTATAGAAAACTCCATTCTACTGAAACTGCTAAACTAACTGCCAAAAAATTAGTTGAGAAAAATCGGTATATTAGTTTATTTGATCTAAAAGAATGAATTGAAAGTACTAATTTTAAGGAATAAAATTAATGTAAAAATTGATACGATTTTTTTAAATGTGAAAATATTTCAAAACTCAATTAGAAGTATAATGTACATTTACATACCGTATTATAATTTTTCACGTATTGTGTCCGGGTCTCCCCTTGTTGTATCCTTGTTGTTTGAAGAATTGACCAACCGGTGACTGCACGTGTCGTAGAAGGCGACTAAAGCACTAGATCCACACCAACATCAGAAAGGGCATTCGGTTGATGAGCGGCTAGGCTCCAGAAATTGCTACAAAAATTTAAACGAATGGAAAAGTCTCAAATGGGGGATTGACTGATGATGTGATGTGGGACAGAGAAGATTTGAGACAGTCTATTCGTATCCCGACCCTGGTTGAACTAGGATTCGAGGGAAGATGATGATGAATTAGAAGTATAATTTATTTAAATGTGTTGTTGTAATCATAACGAATAATATGTAAATACACAAATTAAGCCGGTCAAACTGTGAAGCTACATGTCGATCAAAAAATTTGTAATTTTGTAATAAAAAATCGTGTTGTTTGTGATATTACGATGAAATATTTTCTATAACTCAAATTTCTTAAGATGCTATATTTCTACATACCATAGTATTTAGATACTCTTTTCAATTCATCAATGTTTTGTACAACGTTTTGTTGAACGATCTGCTGGCTATGGGAACTGTTTTCGCCTTTTGTATGTTCATTTTCGTTGGCAGAATTTCAGGTTCTTTTTCGCTTATGCCAATTTGTATGTTAGGCGTGTTGATATTCTGCTACTGCATATTCTTTGTGAATAAAGATCCATGTATTATTACTAGTATCTATATTTTAGTTAAACATTATTTATTTAATGCTAAGCAAAATTTATTTAATTATTTAATAGCCTATTTGAATTTCACCTCGCCAGTGTAATTTATTATTATCTATTGGCTTATCAAACTTTGGCATCCGCTGCGGATTATATTGATATCATATCCGGGGCCCACCTCGTCATAAGGAGATTTCCCCAAGAATAATGGTGTATCGGAGCAAATTTTACAAATGATTTAATTATCCACTCGTATGTGGACATAAAGAAGAAAACGGAAGATAAAGATGAGTGGAGGTGTTATATACCATTAGGCAGTGCTCTAAGAAAGGACTCCAAACTAAGAGAACGCCAGAGTTTCCACTTTGATGACGCTGGCTGCCCTTGGCGCACAAAATTGATAATAAATTAGACTTAACTTTCCTGGTATAGTAAAGTATTTTATGCCAAGTGTTTGTCTTTGATGAGGTTGAGTTGTCTTTCAAATAAAATACTTAGTCGTATGTTTAAAAATTTGACTGGAGAGTGGAGAGAAGTATTGAAGTCTCAACTACGGGATGTAAAGTGTCTAATTATTTAAAATGAGCACTGAAATCTTTGTAAGAGGATTTCAATTTTACTCAGTTTTCACATTTCTTCTAAAATATAGCCTAGTTTTTACGCCATAATACCCTTTCATCACTAGTTTTATTAAAATTTTCCAAGCTGTAGAGACTAGTCACTGTGAGGGACCTGGGAAAATGCAGCGTTTGTTTAGGCGGGGAACCCTTGTACTTGTTAGTTAGCATGTCCCATGAAGCCGCTGTGTTCTCTACTCATTGCTAAAGAAGTTAAGTTGTGATGGTTTTCTACTTGAGTTTATCAATTGCTAATATTTTCTATCCGTGGCTATTGGAACTGCTATAAACTATAAATTAGGCCAACTTTTAACAATATTGTTTTGAGTATTTTTTATTATACCATATATTTGTCCTAATATAGTATATATTTAGAAAAATATTGTAGCCCTAACTATTGTTTTGATTTAATTTTTCTTTTGTCTGCTATAAGTAAGTGTATTTATTGCTCTTGTGTTTTGTGTCTGCATGCTATTTTAAAACTTCAATAAGAGCTCTGCTGCTCGGATGAAATGTTATCTAATTAACAAAGGAATGAATAGTTATGACTGATGCCTTATCATTGGCTGAACAATGAAGGGATTTAAAATTCGTGAAATTGTATCAAATTTACTTAGTGAGACTCCGAATCGAGTGCATGAGACGGTACTCACGTTCCCAAACTATTAATATTTTGGCTGGGGGGCGCGTTTTATGAAAACAGAATGCATAACTCACTTGTATCAAGCACCAATAATGCACATTAGAATGATCCATCAATGAATTGCTACTTATGGTACCAATGATAAACTCGCTACTATATGCTAATGAAATCCAGGACAGTCAGATTTGTAGGTAATAAACAGATATTAAACATTGCTTTATTTTCATAGACCACAGATAGAGGATAATAGCAAACACAAATTATATGTTTAAAACTGTCGTCGACATTTATTTTCCAGTTCAATAATGATCTAAGAAGGTCAGGTGAATTTCTGTTGTTCTCAGATTTCTGTAGCCAGGCATGGAAGGGATTCAACAGAAGGAAGAGATCACTATGAGGCGGTTCATCACTCCCTTCTTCGTTAGAAATAATGAAGAACTTTTACTCAAATACCCGATGTTGACTTATTTTAAATTTATTCGCTACGTCATATTTATAATTCTTAAATATTAACGCTAATTAGAATGGAGAGAAGAATGGAGGTTGAGTTGTTTAGTGCCGGTATTTAATGGAAAAGGGGACATTCAAGAGTGTAAGAATTATAGAGGCATTAAGTTGTTCAGCCATACAATGAAGGTATGGGAGAGAGTAGTGGAGAGTAGGTTGAGATGTTCAATAAGCAATGAGGGCAACAAATTTGGGTTTATGCCTGGAAGGTCGACAACAGAGCCGATGTTGAGGCAATTGATGGAGAAGAAAAGGAGAAAAAGGAAGAAGATGCGGATGGAATTTGTGGACCTGAAGAAGGCCTATGACAAGGTTCCGAGAGAGCTTGTGTTGGGAAGTTCTGAAGAAGTGGAAGTGAACAGGAGGTATGTTGAGGCAATTGATGGAGAAGAAAAGGAGAAAAAGAAAGGAGATGCGGATGGAATTTGTGGACCTGAAGAAAGCCTATGACAAGGTTCCGAGAGAGCTTGTGTTGGGAAGTTCTGAAGAAGTGGAAGTGAACAGGAGGTATGTTGAGTTAATCAAAGATATGTACAGCAGGGTGAAGACTAGTGTGAGAGTGGAGAGTTGACAATCTGAGATTTTTGAGATGAAGAGCGGGGTGCATCAAGGATCAGCCCTAAGTCCATATTTGTTTATTTTGATTATGGATGAGTTGCTTAAGGGAGTAATTAAGGAGGCCCCATGGTGCATGCTATTTTCAGATGATCTGGTGATAGGAGACACTGTGGAGAAAGTAAGCGAGATGTTGGAAAACGCGAGAGAGGCATTGGAAAGTATAGGACTGAGGATAGTAAACAAGGAAAAAGTCAGGGGGTGGGGGAGCTAAGGAAGGGATTTTAAGTATTTGGGATCTGTAATAGAGGATAATGGGGAGTTGGAAAAGGGGGTTACTAGTAGGATTCAAGCTGGGTGGACAAAGTGGAGGGCAGCTAGTGGAGTGTTGTGTGATAGGACAATACCACTAAGACTGAAATATAAATTGTATAGTTCTGTGATAAGGCCAGTAATGCTGTATGGTTCGGAATGTTTGGCACTAAAAAGAAACATTTACAGAGTTTTGCATGTGGCAGAAATGAGATTATGAGAATGTCACGTCTAATGTGTGGAAGAACAGAATGGAAAGTGAATAAGCAAGGATGAATTTGAATGTTGAGGGAATCGGAGATAGGTTGGCTCAGTCGAGACTGAGATGGTATGGGCATATTGTGAGAGGTAGATGAGGATGTAGTAAAGAGAGTTTTCAGGGAAGAGCTGGATGTTAAGCTAGAGAGAGGTAGACCACAATTGACGTGGGATGCGGTTATTAAGAAGAACATGAAAAATAGGGAATCCCCTATTGATGATATGATGTGGGACAGAGAGGACTGGAGAAAGTCTATTCCTATCCCGATCCTGGTTAAACTGGGATTTAAGTGAAGATGATGATGATTAAATATTACCGCTAATTACAGCTTTGTCATTTGTCCGCTATAAATTTATGGCCAGTATAAAATAGATCGCGTCCTCACATTGATAATTCAAATTAAAACAACTTTTGCCTTTTTCACATATAAGAAATTTCTATATATAGATTTCTTAAGGGTCGTATGGTACATTGCTAGAACGTTCGCCTTAAGATTAAAATGTTCGGGTTCAAATCCAGGTTCAGTTAAGAGTGTCTAATTATACTTTACATCACTTTTACTGATTCATCTTAATACCACAAGGCAAGCAATTTATTCCCTTTTCCGTATAACCAGTCCTTTGAATGTCCGAGATTTTAACTCTCAGATCAGTGCAACCAACTATCAAACCCACGGGAGATCATGTCACTTCAGGATCAGTCATTTTAAATTTCAAGATGTTACATGTCGCCTCTAACCACTAACCTCCAGAACACCTTGAAGTCTAAATAGTTCACGAAGCTTAAGGTAAAGTCGTGAAATTGTAATCAATTGATTCTGTGGGAAATGGAAGACCAGTAGATTTGAGTCCAGGACGGGCTGATCAAAGCGAATGTTTCAGACTTAAAAAGGACAGAAGTTGATTAAATAAGCAGCTTCCTTCATTAAACCAACAACTAACAATTTTAAATATAAGGCCATATAGGGTCACACTATAAGGGTGACACCATGGGAAACATTGTGGGTTATATCGTGGGTAAGAACATGGGTATCTGTACCATCATAAATCACATAATAAGCCACATCATGGATAATATTATAATTAAAACATTTACTAAATATTATAACTAAATAACAACCAAAATGCTACAATTAAATCCGTCACAATTAACTAAAAAGCTAATAAAAAAGTAAACAATAAATCAACACTTGCAATAAGACTTAGGTGAATCTTTGGAAGAACAATAAATGTAGGAACTTATAAGGTTCACATCAGAAAACGGAAGTGAAATACATGTACTAACAAAGGCACTCAACTAGACTAACAATATTAGTAGGCCTACACCTAAGGAGACTGTGAAGAGATTAACATTTGAACGTAGAGAACGATGATAGCAGTATGCTAAATATCACTATATTCGACTCGATCAACATTCTAAATCTTAATTACTCGGCAGCACTGTTAATATCCAATCTGTCAAATGTCGCAACTCCTGGTGATGAATTGCATGTCCTAAGTCTTGATATACGTGAAGACCATCTCTATAAACAGCAGCACTGACAGCTGCAGCACTATCGTTGCTCTTCACGCTGCTGGTGCTCGCACTGCTGTCATTAGATATTGCTGCACTGCTGCTACAATGACTGGGGCTAGCAGCTGCCACACTGCTGGCTCCATCACTACCGCTGCATGCAGTAGTTGTACTGTTTATATCACAGCAGCTGGTAGCTGAGCCAGCAGTCACACACTTGACACCCAGCTGAGAGAGACAGCTGTTTGTTTGCTGAGCCCAATCGAGAGCCACGAGGTCATCAAGTGCACCGTGAGCCTGATAGAGCACTGGGCATTGGCGGCCTGACTCTTGCTTCAACGTCTGTTAGCAAACATAACATTAAGTCATTCTAAGAACAATACGCCAATGTCTCTTCCATACGGCAAATATTTTATTTTGTCAATAATAATATAATTGAGGACTAAAGGCCTAGGGTACAATGTTGCTAAGATGAATATCGATGCTATCGGTACAACAAATTTAATGTTAAAGAGATGGTACTAGCAGAGCAAATCAATTAGCAATGACATTTCTTCCTTCACAAAGGATCTTAATTGTCGTTCACAGATACAGTACAAATTCACGACACTTTCCCGTGTGGTGTCCGGAACACAGAAGAATAGACCAACCGTTAAGTGCACGTGTTGTAAGAGGCAACAAAGCAAAAACTAAGGAAAGCAATGGGAAACAACCACAGAAGCTATATTATTCCAAATAAACAAGCATCTTAGTGAAATGATCAACTATGTTGATATCTATTACTTTTTAATATCATAGATTTAAACGATTAGACCATTTAGTCCATTTTCCGTGTAATCAGTTCTTGAATGTCCGAGATTTTACGCTCAGATCAGCGTGGCTGGGAATCGAACCCACGAGATTTCAATTCATCCAACATCTGTTAACTACAACTGCATGATGTCATCTTAAGCCTCTAACCACCACGCTATTGAGACATTCAAAGGCTTTATTAATGAAGCTATAAGCTTCATTATAAAAAGCTATAGGCTACATGCAGTATGGGTAAAGCATAGCCTTTTGTGAAGGAATAAACTTTTTGATCTATGGTGTACATAGGCATGGTCCATGACCGCAGACTCTGGGTGTGAAATTGTACCTTGAACTTGACACTTGTAGAACATTAGAGAGAAAGATTCAGTGCAATATATTTCAGAGACTCTTCTAAACTGGAAAGTCCTGAATTAGTGAGATTATGTAATCTCTCTCTCTCTCTCTCTTAGTGCAATGCCTACTGGCAGGTCCATGGTATATAACGCCTCCACTTAGACGTAATATTATTATGTAATATAATTATAGAATTATCATTCAACAGATGTTTTATCATTCCATTAAAAGCAAGGAGGTTTTATATTCAGTCCTATAAAAATATAGAAATTTTAAGAGCAATAACCAAAAGTATAATTCAAACACTCTACTGATAAAGAGAAACTTACCCGATATACTTGAGAATCCTTGTGCAAAAAACTCGACAGAACAAATACACCAGCCAAACATTGAGGAAAGGATTGGATGCCGCTCCTCCACCCATACCCATACTGCAGTGACATGGCACCTCCCATTGACAGGCCTCCTGTATAGCCAAAGAAAATGGCCTTAGACAATTTTATTGTAAAAACAATTTGGATTCTTGGTTATAAAAGCTAAAGTGTAAAATTAACTCAAATACGTAGGTATTTGCGATAATTAAGTAGACGATCTTTATCTAAATTTCTTATAATTTAATATTAACATATAAAATCTACAAGAACCTAAAAAAGAACTAAAAGAAGATGGAATGACTGCTTAGAAGAAAATCTGGAGGCTGCTGGAATTAGCATTTATGACATAAAAGAGAGAGAGAGAGACTCAATGTTTTAATTCATTGACAATTACAGATTACAAATACAGATTCAACATAGTGTAGACCATAGTAACACAAAACTATAAAAAGTGCACTTAAAATAAACACAGGTGTGCAGATGTGCTCGAGACATAGCAAACAAATAGCTACTAGCATATCAGCCACCAGAGAGGGCGTGCCCCTATCTTGCTGGCCACCGATAAAACATATAAGCACGTAAATTTACATAAGTTATTAGACTTTAGAAGTATAGCATAATTAGGCTATCATATCGATCCAGACTAGAAATTAAGTTAGTAAGAATATAGCAGATTAAATAACAAATCGACACTCGAAAAACATGAATAATTATGATAACCAACTAGCATGTAGATGACTTTTAAGAAGCATTTGGAATCTATTACGGTTTTGGATGGATCTGATATGGTCTGGTAGACTATTCCAAATTTTGTAGCTGTTGAATAGCGTCGAAGAGAAGAAGAATGCACAGTTAGATTGTAAGTATAGATGGTCAGTTAATGATAATCTGGTTATGTAGTTGTGCGAGGTTTTACTATGAATAAAAAGACCACTAATAGCAGTAGACAAATTATTAGGAAAGTATAAGTTCTTATATATAAGTTTAGCAATTGAGAATTTATGTAGAAGGGCAATTGGAAGGATATCATAATTCACATAAAGTTGCTTAACATTGTAGAAGCGATTATGATTTTGTAGATTCCTCAAGACTTTATTAATAGAAACATGTAATGGATGAAGAGCAGACTCAGTTGCATTACCATAAACTTCAACTCCATACGTAACATATGAGTATATAAGAGTATGAAAAATCATTTCACGACAGTAAGCAGGTAGAAATTGTTTTCGAGCATATAGCATAGAGTTTAGATTATTGATTTTTTTAGATAAATATATAATATGTTGCTTGAAATTTAGATTATCATCAATCCATATACCTAGGAATTTGATTGAGTTAACTTTGTTGAGCTCGACATTATTCAAATTAATATTAAGATTATGATCGTCAATGAATTGATTATCAGCAGCACTAGGGAAAAAATGATATACGCAGATTTAGAGACATTGTTAAACGATTACATCTAAACCAATGGAATCACTTATCACAGATAAAATTACTTGAATTAAATAAATCCATTAAATTACTTTCACTAACAAATATGTTAGTGTCATCCGCAAATAACTTCAAATTAACATTATTGCAAGCGTATTGGATATCGTTAATATAAATTAAGAAGAGGAGCGGCCCAAGAATAGAGCCTTGAGGGACACCTGTAGTAATTGGTAAGGTAGAAGAAATAGTGTTTCAAATACAGGTAAATTGGGATCTACCAGATAAATATGAAGTAAGAAGGTTAAACACATTGCCCCTGAATCCATAGTGATATAATTTATGAAGAAGGATCCCATCATCAACCGTATCAAATGCTTTCGAAAGATCGAGAAACATACCTAGTATGTGGTTTTTGTTGCCTTTTGCCATCCTAATCATATTGCAGCTACTGAACAAGGCATCAGTGGTTGAGTGGCCATGACGAAAACCAAATTGATTTTTTTTAATAGAGTATATGATATTTATTGAGATATACCATAGCTCGTTTATAAAGTGGTTTAAAAAAATTTTTACTAGTTGTATTTAAAAGGGATATAGGCCTATGATTGTCAATACAATCGTGCTTACCTTTTTTAAAAATGGGAATAACTTTAGATAATTTAAAAGCCATTGGAAATACACCAAATTCAAAGGATTTATTAATTATATGACAAATTGGATGAGCAATTATTTCAGAGGCAATTTTCAAGATTTTGCTACTTATATTATCAGGGCCAGTTGAATTAGTGTTTTTAGTGAGTTAATAATATTTAGAACCTCAGTGGGATCAGTAGGGGCCAGAAATATACTTTGGTTAAAATTTCCATGTAGGTATTCATGACATTTGGGGATTGAGAAAGGGAAATTAGAATTCAATTTTTTACCCACAGAGCTAAAATATTTATTAAACTCCTCAGCTATAAGAAGTTTATTATTTAAAACTTTATCCCCTATAGTAAGCTTGTTAATATTAGTTTCTTTTTTCCTAGTAGAATAACTTAGTACATTATTTAAGGATGACCAAATGTTTCTAATGGAGTTAAGACGTTTATCAAGTATTCCCTTGTAATATTTCTGTCTGAAAACATTTAATTTTAATTGAGTTTGCTTTTAAAAGCTTTGTAGTTCATTTCATCCTTAAAACAATTTGTTTTCTTAAATTTATAGTAAATTCTATTTTAAAAATTAATTTCTCTCTTTAGTTCATTTGTACATTTGTAATCCAGGGTTTGTCTCTATTTGAACTGCGTTAATGGAAAATGCTTATTCATTAATGTGCGTAAGCTTTCAAGGAGGTAATCAGTGCATTCATTAACGTTATTTGAATTATAAATATTTGCCCATTTAATATTAGTAGCGAGATCAAATTTAAAATTGTTAAATTGGTTTGGCTATAAATGCGAATATTCGGTCTATCTGTGAATTTAATATGTTTGTTTATAGTAATAATTGCAATTATATTAGCGTAGTGGTCGCTGACATCAGTAATTACAGTTAGACACAATATATTGCTGAGGTTGCGTGCACTATCAACTGTAACGAAATTACTAAATACATGATCAATAATTGTACTGGATAAATTGCTAATACAATGGGTGGGCACAACAGAGAGTGGAGTAAAGTTCAACATAAATTAACATATCGTTAAAAGGCAAAGGATTATAAAAATAATAAATTTCATATGTATTCATCATCATTTCATGTGATAATTCTAGGGCTGGTTGCAGTCATAGATTTCTCTATGATATTCCCCTCTATCCAATGCTATTTCCTCAGTGTTCATTCTTTTTCTTCCTTTTATTCTCCCATTCTCTGCTATTTTCAGCAGCACTTGGGTCTTTTTCATGGCAGTCTTTCTCTACTTTTAGGCTTCCTCATTGTACTTTTGTTATTTGTATTTAAACAACTTTCGAAAATTTCTGTTTTTATCCATCCACAGCACACGTCCAGCTCATTTCATTCTTCATTTTCTTGATGTTTTCATAAACCATTTGTTGCCTTATCCTTCTCCTAATGTCCTCATTTGTTACATAATCTTTGTAACTGACTCTTAATATTCTCCTTAGCTATTTGTTTTCAGTGACATTCAATTTATTTATCATGTACTCTGTTAGTTCCCACGATTAACATCCGTAGATTAGAAATAGGTATCATGCAGGAGTTTAGAATTCTTACTTTAATCGTGTCTTCTCATCACTTTCTGTACACTTTGTATGTATGCGACTTTACACTGATGTTGTTGTCGAAATAAACATATATACATCTCTCTCTGTAACTTGCTAAAAGTTGTTCCTGCTAAAGAGATTCTTCTTTTAATTTCAGATTCTGATCCTCCATCTGCTTTCATTTCGCTTACGAGATAAACTAACTTGTTTAGAATTTACATCTAATTTTTCCTGAAGTTTAACTATTGGGCAAACTTTTTCGTGCTATGTTATTGGCATCATTTTTGTATTACTTTGATTAATTCTTAATCCAAGCTTTCCACTTTTGGAAATTATGTTTTAAGTATTCAGTGAGTTTTAAACAATAATATTACATTTCTTTAACAAGAACTGTTATGCTACGTTATGTTATAAAGCTTTGAGTTTTGGGAATTTGGATTGGGTTACTCACTGTGTAAGGGCAGAGAGAGAAATAGAATAGCAGATATGACCCAAAAATTCAGACGCTGCTATACTTAAGTTATATGAACTGAACTCCCTGAATGCATGAGTACCTTCACGTCCCTAACATCACTTTAAACGAGAAAATCTATCAAACATTTGTATAAAAATTACTTTAATACCACTTATTAAACAATATACAGCATGATTCATGAACTCTACTTGCACCTGGATGAACGGGATTCACTGACTACAATCCTCTGACTAAATCAATTGTTGCTAGTCTGGTCTTGAGTGGGAGCTGAGGGCACATCAAGTGGATGTCATTGACACATTAAGTGGATGGTATTGAGTGGCTAGAGAGAAAATAAGATTATTATTTGCCAGCTTGTTTATATTTACTTCATGGGCGCTGCCAGCTTGCACGTTACCAACTCATTAACTTGTTCAAACAACTGCGGAGAGTACATGAGAATCAAGCCCCTTCCTCTAATACAAGATCTGTCAAATCTTCGGGACCCTGAAGCGGCTCAAACCTTGGTATCCTGTTTGGGTGATGCAGCAACAACACGATCTCTTTGTGTCTGTGTCTAAGAGGAGGTTAGAGTGGTCAACTGCTGACGTAAGAAACACCATCTGGTTCAGGATCTGTCTCCAGCTTTTTCAGAAATGAATCACTATAGAAGACATTGGTGCCATCTGAATCATTTTCGTACGGGTCATGGACGATGTAGAGAAAGTGAGTTTCACTGGGGTATTCAAGATTCATCTCTTTGTGACTGCGGTCAATCTCAAACCATGAAACATAAGGTTGAGGAGTGTCCTCTAACCCACCTACCGGGTGGTTTGTCTACGTTAAGCTGTCTTGCAGGTGAAACAGCTACCTGGGTCAATGTTTGTGTATATTTTGATTCAGTTACAAATAAATGATCATGGTTCTCTCTCTCTCTCTCTCAATGCATACGGTAAATAAACATATGATTCACAAAGAAATTGTACAAATTAATTATTTAACCGTCAATGCGTAGAACATCAACAGGGCAATAAATTTTTAATAGGACTGACCAATGAGAATTCTCTGTGGTGGAATGTTGCACTGGTTGACCTCATGAGAGATGAGCAGATCGAGACTCTCACAGATCTCATTAGCACCAGCCTCATCCTCCCACCCCTCTAGCTTCATCTCCCTCCTGTCAAACCACACACGTGACGACATGCCATACATCAGTGTGTATCGCCTGCGATCAATCAATTAATCATTCAGTCAATCAATCAATAAATCAATCACTAAATTAAGGAGCATACAATGTCTTACTTTGAAAAGTACTATTATAAAATCATTGCACTATCAATTAAATACCCTGATCAATATAATTCTAAATTTAATTAATAAGTCTCTCTCTCTCAGTGCACTGCCTACTGGCATGTCCATGGTAAATAGCGCCTTTCTCTTCATGTCCATATACGAGTGGATCTTTCAATCATCTATAACATATTATAGATATGTATAACCTTCTTATATACCATTATTCTTAGGGTATTCTGCTTATGACAAGGTGGGCCCCTATGCCTTCCTCAGCTTTGACTAACATTTACTGGGCAGGGACGTCATTCCCTGAGAAAACAATCTTGTTTACCCATGTAATTAATAAGTATTTATGTACAAAAGCATTGTGAAGTTAAATAAAGATTTTTACAAAAAAATGGAACCTTATTGGTGCAGTAGGGTATATAATTTTTATATGAGGAAACTGGAATTGCTTCTGACCAAACGGGGCCAATTCATCAAGCCCCTCTTTAAATCCTTCTCCACAATCACCTGTAATAAAATTATAAATATTAAAACAAAATATAAAATAATGTGCCTATGAACGTGATTATGGATTTACATTCATAAAATACGAACACATATGTCAGCCACTAGTTTTATACACTTACTTAACAAATGATACAAAAGTACAGTACATCTATAAGTAAAAGTACATCTACATTGCATATCACATTGTCAAATTTAGAAAACGTCATTTTATTTAGATCGCTCGTATATCACTTTCTCATTATGTCCTACGAGGGTCAGGATAGAAATGGCAGCTAAAATTTTAAAAAAAGCATAAGGTCAGCTATCCTTCAGCCAACACCGTTAAGTGTACATAATTGGGCTTTGAGCCTCTTTGGAGGATATACCCGTACATGTTGCAAAGCAGTCGTCAACTTTCAACATTATGCACAAGACGTGAGCAGTCTACCACTGCGTCACAAGACATTGTCACAAGTCATTGTTAAATACATTGTCCAAATTTTTAACCCTAATTAAATCTTTATTTACAGAAATCTCAGAGTTCTGCAATTCTAGAGGATTTGGTCATGAAAGTTAATTGAATCATCAGACTAGAATTAGGATTGAACACTTCAATAATTTTTATTTAATCAAGTGAAGATCAACAAAGTGACACTGTCTTCAACGATACCATCGAGCACTAATTAATTTTAAATTAAAGCCGACGAGCAGCAAACACAATAGTTTCATCAAATGGCGCAAATCCAACGGACTGGAAAAGTATATAATATAATCATGCCTGCAAAGCAATTAATTTTCGACTGATATATCTATAATAATCTTAATTATGGCTATACCATTACATAGTGTCATTTACATTTTCGCGGTATTGATCAGGATTTGGGAATCAGCTGATCACAGCTGATTACATCGAAAACTGTATTAGCTGTATTACATGGAAAATGGCAAAGTAAAGAATTTCAACTTTATAGAATATAGTGTATCATACCCGATCCATGCAAAAAAATCAGTGTGGCGGAATGCTTTTCCAAAGGAGGCACAACGACTTTGCTTAAATTCCTGTTCATCGTGGTCGAGGAGGTAGCTCTTGTTGTTGATGATTTTATACAATTTCGGAAAATCCCCTTCGGAAAAGCCTTCCACAAGGGCTTCGTCATACTTCTTTTTGTTTTAATTACCTTCCAGCGACAAGAATGTAGCTCATAAATGGGTTAAAACAATTTATCAATAGATAGAAATAATTAAGAATAATACCAGTCTACCTAAAATAATACATTAATGTTTAAGTTTTACAGCCTAAAATAAAACGAAGGTAGTTTTATTCTTTTAACAAATTAACTTAAAAAAATAATGTCTTAGCTGAGAAATAAATTAATAAAAAGTTACATAATACTTTACTTTCTAATAGTTTTTCAGGTACATATTATGTATGTACACTTGATAGAGACGAGATGTTATATTGTACAAATATACGAACAGCATTTAGTATTTGTAATACAATCGGATAATGAGATCAAAGCGCCCTATTTATCAACCTCAAGGCGTAAAGAAATCTTTCATGACATCAGGTTAATATATAGATCGACCTTTCATAGGATTATTGAGTTCATTCTAAACGAATTTTATTCGCTATAGAATAGATATTAAATAGACCTATCTTGCATATTGATTATGCATGAAATGAATTGTAAGAAGTACTCGAAATTTTCCTAGCACTTAAAGCTCGATTAACTGCCTCGATCACGCTATGGTCAGTTAAATCTTCAAAAGCAATGCAAACTTAATTGCCAACTTAACTGTGTTAATTAACTAATATCAAATTAAAGCAAAGCAGGTATGAACACTTCTGAAACCGTGAAGGACTATATTGGCCTCATAGGAGTGAATTTTAAGGCCAAGTTGACGAACTGGAAAACAAAATAATTTAATAAATGGTGCACGACCATTATCAGAAAAGTTATGATGTAGATAACTATTATTTTGTTTATGATTTGCCTAAATTATTAATGTCCGTCTGTAATGATTCCATGTTCGATGTTGTCATAACAACAGCAGGAATGTCTCAATAGCGTAGTAGAATGTCTCAATAGAGTAGGGGTAACGTCATGAAGTTTTAAATGACAGATCCTGAGGTGACTTGAATCCTCGTGGGTTCGATTCCCGGCTGCGCTGATCTGAGAGTAAAATCTCGGACATTCACTGGACTGGCTATACGGAAAATGGAATAAATTGCCTAACGGTTTAAACATGTGGTATTTAAAAGTGATAGATATCAACATAGTTGATCATTTCACTATAATGCGTGTTTACTTTTTTTACTTTTGCAGGTAGCAATAAAATAGTTGTTGTTGTTGTGCTACATGTGAATGTTTAGAGGAAGTGACTGCCGATTTTGGGCAGGCCATTTAAATTTTAGTCCTTTAAATTGTTTTTATTTGTATTTTCACTTAGATGAGATTTTATAGTAGTTTTAATCCTAGATCCCAATAGTATTGTCAGTTAATTCGGACTAAATTCAGTCTCGTTTCTGCAGAGTTGATTGGCTGAGTGCAGATCTTGCTCGATTGAAATTTTGGCTGAATAGAATAATTTTAAAGTATGTTTATGTGTTCGTTATCTTATCTTGTGATTTCTTTGTTGGAATATTTATAAATATAATGATAAGATTTTATTCGTCAATCTTGCGTCGCACTATTGGAAGATAATTTTATTGGGAAATATATATTAGTTTTTCATTTAGGTCAAACGTTTAATTGTTCATTTTTTGATATTTATAACTACTTCTTTGTCTTTCTTTACTGTGTTTGGATCAGTTCGCACATGCCAGCATGTTGCTGTACCTATCCATCAGGGTATATACAGCAGTTTGTTGGAATGTACATATTCCGTTAGGAGTTAATTTATTTTACTGTGTTTGCTATTATACTGTTTTCAGAGTTTATATGAATTAATTTATATTTCAATTTTTTAATCATAAAAATATTTCTCTATGGTTAGTATTTACGTTTAATGATATTAGTTACTGAACATATGATCACTGAACATATGATCACTGAATATACAATCATTTCTTTACTGTAGGAAAGAAGTGATCCTGTATTCAGATCTTCTTAGGCATATGTCGAGATTGATGTGTCATAACTAAAGCAATTCAACTTCGTGACTAGTGAATATTCTCAGCAAAATTAAAATTAAATCTAGCCACTGGCTCTGGTTAAGTAACAACAGTTTATATCACGGTAATTGCCCGTGCTGAACTTAAGGGCCTCTGCAGGATGGATTAACTGTAAACTGCATGTGTCATAAGAGGAAACTTAGGAAGGCAAAGGGTGCAATCCCAGATGTCATATTTTCCCAAGCAAAAAGCAATGTTACACTATGGTGGAGATTTATTTTTAATGATGGGATAAACTTGTTGGACACTTTAGTGCTGCTAGTGAGAATGGAAGATGATTGTCAGTAGGAATATGTACCTTGAACCTGTACCAGTTTGTATAACACAAGAGAGAAAGATATAATACAATAAAATGACACTGTTTTTTTCATTATATTTCAGTCTTAAATAAATAAATTTTGATACTTTAGTTATTATTGTATCTCTCACATTTGGCAGTATAAGAAAAATCTGTAATGACAAGTGTAAGGCCCCTCCCATGGCATCTGTAATATCGCTTATCATAGCTAATAACATCCACTAATTTGTAGTACTGCATAAAACAAATGTATAATTAAATAATAATGGAGAGGACAATAGCACCTAATACTTTAGCTGAATTTGACAAGGCCTTATTTAAGATCTTTTAAATATGTGTAAAATCATAAAATCCCCAAAATCAGTATTGATTACAGGCCATGCAAAGATTTAGAAAATGAGTTATATTGAATCTATATAGTATTTAGTGATTCATGATTTCATAGTGATTTCATAGTGTTTATAAGTTTATCAGATTTGTATGTACACCTAAATTATTATATAATCTTAAAGCATAAATTGCTTGAGGCCGATGTTAATAACAGTTTTATTTCTCGAAAGCAACTTCAGTGATGAGAAAGCCTACGATTTGAACCATGCACATACCTATCCGCAAGTGAGATATCCTACCGGCATCACCACTTACTCCAGACGGTGGTGATGTCTAGTTCAAGAAGAGTTCTGAGAATTTTCTCTAATTCTCTCTCTCTCTCTTCGTGCACTGCCTACTGGCAGGTCCATGGCATATATAATGCCTCCACTCATCTCAATCTTCTGTTTTCTTCTTCATGTCCACATACGAGTGGATATTTAAATCATTTATATGCATTCCTTTTGATATACCAAATGTATTCTTGGGGATTCTGCTTATGATTAGCTTTCTCAAATTATAACAAAATTGGACCATCAGAAAAGCTGATGGATGTATCATTTTAATTAAATGTTTCATTTAACATTCGTAAATTCCTCAATTTCATGCCTTTGAATCTTTTGCTGCATTTTAATTGTCATTATAGAAACTATGCTTTTGAATAAAATAATTTTACTGCCTTTATGTTTATATTTGATTGTAGGTTAAATATTCCATTGTATGTCATAATCGAGTGGTTATCAAGTGATTGACAGCAGGATGAGCGGTTCCAAACCCCCGCCCCTCTTGGCAGGTCGCCAGCTGTTGCTGAGCGAGTGCTCAATGCACCGTGTGCGTAAGAGAGCAATAGACAGGTCAACGAGATTATCAAAGAAGGGATTGGATGGCTTGTCGCCCATGACCAGTCTCTCACAAAGGCTGTGTAATTTGCATACCGATAATAAGTGAGTTATGATACTTAATGGTAGTCTAAATACTGGTAATAAGTTAATAAAATTAGTGTAACGGTGATAACTCGTTGTAGATCTTGATGTGTTGGCTTGTATGGTCTGAGTAAACTGGTCTACTTCTTCCTGGCCTGTCCAGTGCAGAGGGTAGTGGTGCTTTAAATTACTGATTGATGGATAAATACTACTATTATTGTAGCCGTGTTGCTCTGACGTCGGGTATGATACTTGTACATATATACATATACATATAGCTCCATTTCACCATCCAGGGATTCTTTAATTACAATTAGGCTTTAAGTACAATTAGTTCTGTCATCCATACTGAATCTATTTCACTGTTGGTCCACATACATGTGTTTTGAATTTTTCTAGTTTGAAGGATGTGTTTTGCATTAAACACAGGCGCTGAACATGGTGATTAACATTGGTTTAGCTTGTTAAGTAGCAGACACAGTGCATTTGTCTGATGGTCTGTTTATGGCATATATTTTACTATTTTATTTATATTTGAGTTATATATTTGTTTTCTATGTGATAATTAAATACTGCTGCTGAGTTCAATCATTAGTGGTACTTTTAAATAGGTTCTAAAAGTTGTTCTTTATGTTGTTGGTATGAAGTTAATTAATCTATGTTCAAGCCATGTTCTATAAAAGTAGGCTTATCATAAGAACCAATATTGCCCACCCACCACTTGCTGTAGTGTCATAGCTCATTGATCAGTATATAATAATTGACTTATTGATTAATTTATTGTTTTATTACTACTTAATCAATTGATGATTGATTGTGTGACACTGATCTAACTGAGTTTTAGAAGAAGACTGACTGTAGGCACCTAATCTTTATACTGATTGATTGGTTGAATGACTATCTAAATTAACTGATGATGTAGTTGATTGATTGACTGACTGAGTTATGATTGATTAAATTAACATAACATTACAGAGTCAGGAAGCAATTATATGTTTGTTTAAGACTCATCAGGCTCTTAACTAAAACCATCAAATCATACAGACTTCATGTCAACATGTGAAATTTATACGTAGCCTATGTATAACACTGAACATGCAATTAGCATCTAATTTACATATTCTTATGTTTATCATATTTATTTTTAAAAGCATTCCTGATTCTGCTTCCACAACTTCGCTTGGCAAACTATTCCAAGTACTTATAACTCTGACTAAAGAAAGATTTCCTTAAATCTAGTCTACTTCTAAATTTACTAAGTTTATACATATGTCCCCTTGTGTTTTTGTTGTTTGATATATTAAACCAAATACTATGGTTAACTTTGCTGAAGCCTTTGAGTATCTTAAAAACTTCTATTAAATCTCCTCTAGTACTTCTCTCACTTAAAGAGGTTAATCCTACAAATTTTAATCTATTCTCATAAGTAAGTTTTTGACAGTCAAATGCCAGCCTTGTTGCTCTGGCTTGTACCCTTTCTAATTTATCGATATCTTTCTTAAGATATGGGCACCAAGCCTGAACGAAGTATTCAAGTTTGGGCCGTACAAGAGCCTTATATAGCCTTACCACCATATCTTTATTTCTACATGTAATTGTTCTTTTAAGCATTCTTAATACAAAATTAGCACTATTTACAACTTTATTACAGTTTTCACTAAATTTAAAAGAGCTATCCACAAAGACTCCAAAATCCCTCTCACTGTTTGTGGATTTTAGTTTAATATTGTTCAATGTATACTCAATTTCTAAATTATTATTCCATATATGCATAACTCTACATTTCTCAGCATTGAACTCTATTAGCCAATCCCTAGACCAGCTCTGTAACATTTTTATATCATACTTTAAAATCTCAGCATCTTCAATGTTGTTTACTATCTTTGCTACTTTAGAATCATCTGCAAATTTACTAAATTTAGATACAATATCTCTGTCAATGTCATTGATGTAAACTAAAATTAGATTGATTACCAGACACAGAACAGAGAAATATATAAGAAGGCCTACTTTTTAAAGCTCACTGATTAATTAATTGATTAATTAATTGATTGCTTAATTAATTAATTGATTGATTGATTTAGCTATAACTGATTGATTGCTTTATTTGTTGATTAATTGGTTTATTGATTGATTGATTTACTTGTTGATTAATTGGCTGTTTGATTGATTGATTGACTGTGTGACACAGGTCAGAGAGGAGGCCTAGAAGAAGACTGACCCTGGGCTCCAGTGCCCTACACTCTCCACCTAGTACAGGGCAAAGAGAAGATCAGAGACTGACTGCTTCTCTCTGCTCCACACCTACACAGCATAGATCATGCTGCAGTAAAGGGTTGGTAGTGTTTGCCTAGAGCTGTTACTATTGGTAGCAATTTATTTTAAGCCCATCTGTAATTTGACCAACAAAATTACATGTTATCCACAAATTAAATTTTATTTTCCTTCTAAATGGGCTAAGCGACTCGAAAATTCAGTTCTTGATCCAAGAGCTACATTGATTGCAGGTCACTCTTCGATTCTTACCTGACGCATAAGAAACCCTGATGATTATTTTATAGCAAGACAGCACTGTCTCAACCATTATTTCCTAATAATAAGGTTAAGAAGTGATTTTATGTAACGATATCTATCTAAAATATCTATCCATATCTTTATTAAATAAAAATATCTATCTATATTAGGATGTAATAGGAGAAAGAAAGCAATATTAACAAGTCATAGCATCTTGGATGATTTGATAACAAATGCATATATAGAGATGAAAAGGAAGGCCGAGGATAGAATTAGTTGGAAAAATTGTATGCCATGGACCTGCCATTAGGCAGTGCTCTTTAAGAAGATATGCCGATATAACTGTGTATTTTGATATCATAGATCTATGATGTATATTTGTAGAAGTTCAAGATGTACTGCTGACAGTACCTGCAATGCACTACAAGACACTACTACTCGGGTATGTTTTATTTCCGCAAATTTCCTTTAAATCACTTCATTACTGTAGGCTACATTGCTCTGCTTGTCACTGTTTCTACTTCAAATTACTAGCTGTGGCTCAGTGTAGGAAGTTGAAATAATGCAAGAATTCATTTTGTTCCCCTAAAGACTGTAAAAAGAGCTGTAAAGCCAATGTTAACTTTAGTTAAATATCACAAAAACGATATCAGTGATGGGCAAGCCCCAGGTTTGAAGTTCTTTGAACCCACTCAAATTAATCCGCGGTCGGATATCTTACCGACATCGTCACTGGCTCCAGCCAATGGCAATGAATGACATCAGTTTACATTGGCGGACTCGGGGACAGTGTATTGCGCTTTTTAAAATTTTCTTAAGAAGTCCTATAGTGGTTTAAAAGAACTAATTTACAGCAGATATGAAGCAGATTTAATAACCTTTAAGAATTTCCCGTATGTCCTTAAAGAAGTTTTTTCTATTGCATTTAAAGGAAAAAATGAGTACAGATATATTTAATAATGTAAAAATTTATATCTCTGCATACCTCAGGGGCTCTGTAGTTTGGAAGGTCTAAAGTACATATTCCTAATTTGTTTGGATAGTCTGCTACCATTCTCAATTGCTCATAGTCATTCAGTTATTTAAATGGTTTCACTTAGCTCAGAAACTAACACTCCTTTTCTACATTTGATCCTATAAATTTAAGATAATTATTAACAGGTCTCAAAGATAAATTTTCATTTACTTTCGTCAGTTGCTGTATCTGTAGGATTTGGCCAGTAAAACAGCATAAACTCTTTCAGTTGCTATTTATTTAGTTTCACTGATTCACTGGACCTATTAGATAGATGCTTCTATGAGTTGGAATTTTGTTAAATTTTTTATTCTGCAATTTTTATACATTTAATCTTTGGATACTGCACTGTTAGAATAATGTTTAAATAAGTTCTGCACCTAACCTGTAGATGTGACGCAGAATAATGTATAATGTAAGCTCTGCACATAGCCTATGTATATAACTCTGTTAGAATGATGTGTAAATAAGCGCTGCACTTAAAAAAACTAATAAAGCTAGTGTTAACGTCAGTTTCCTCACTCGAAAGCGATGTCAGTGATGGGCGAGCCCAGCATTTAAACCCCGCACATACTGATCCGTGGTCGAATACCTTACCGACATTGCCACTGTCTCCAGCACTTAACTCTTGTATTCTGTATGTGTCAGATGAGCATGGGCTGGTCGCCACCTCTCACCCCCTTGCCCTCTCTCAGCCCATCACCAGGGGGCAGCAGCAGTAAGCTAGCTGCCATCAGCAGCAGAGCTAAGCAGCAGATGAACATCAGAGACTTCTTGTTCAGAACATCTGCTTTACGTCATTGTACATCAACTACTCTAATCAGTCCAATGCCTCCTGTTTGTAAAGTCTCCACTTACAATGCCAGTGCCACGTCGCTAGGTTCTACAAGTACTGTGGTTGATGGATTGTTAAGAAAGCCTGAAATGAGTGTAAGTCCTCTAACATCCAAAGTTGCATCTCTGTCTTGTGATGCAGTGAATTCTAAAGATGCTAGTGTTGACAAAAATGTTACCCATGCATATGGTTCCGCTTTGTGCATCAAAAAGGTTTCTGCAGATCAGAGATTCAGTTCCACCAGTAATCTTGGAAATCTTTCCGGTGACCTTTCTACTGCTGTGGACACTTCTAAGCACTTCTCTCCTGTAGCTGGTAAGACTACCATTGCTCCATCCACCCCATCCTCGATTGGCCTGGGCTCTTCTCCACTGAGTCACTCCATTGGTCGCGGGATGGTTCTGACGAGAAGCAAGCGACGAAGACTGAGCGATAATACATTTATTTCAAATATAACAGTAGTTGACAGTGCTTGTCATGGTGATGATGGGATAAGTGGCAGTGGTTGCCATGATGGTAACAAGTATATGGTTGTGAACGTAGTATCTGGAGAGACTGAAACTGATGAGGTATTTCTGAATGATGATGGCTCTAATACTTCTCCAGGTGAAAGGATGAAATATTGTACAACTGATGAAGCTGTAGCTGATATCAATCCTGTCTCATCTGTTTTGACTTCAGTTTCTGCATCAACCAGTGTAATTTCCAATGAACGAATCACCTCACAAATTTCTGCTCTAATTGCACCAATCGCTTCTGATGTCAGCTTGGAGAAATTTCATTTCGATGCAGATAAAACTTGTAGTTCAGTGGATGTCGTTAAGAGTGGATCGCAAGGCAGAACCCTGAGATATAGGAAGAGTAAATCTTTCTTAACAGGACATCAGAGCTGTTCCAGACTGGGTCTTCAACAGTTGATGTTCTCTCCCATATATGAGGAGAGTAGAGTTGATGGCACTCTGATGAACTCAATGGAGGGCAATGATGATATTAAGATGGCTGCCTCATCTTCAAAGTTATGCAGAAGTTTTACATTCGACAAGGAAGACAAGGAAAACTTTTGCAGTGTTGTTAGAATCAGCCCCAGGTTCCCAAAAAATGCCAGCTCAAGTATTGGAAGAGCTGTGAAAAACTTTAAAGGCTCAGATAGGTTTAGTGTATCAAGAGGAACTTGCTCTATACCCGGACCAACAAGAATGAATGAAAAGGCAGCTGAAAGGCAATATTTGTCAGAATTGAAATGTTTAAATGGATCAGTTAATGTCAAACCTTTGGCTGAAGATAGTTACGTCAGTAGTAAAAGTGGCGTAAGAAATGTCGGACGTATGGGACATTTGGAACAATCACCAGATGGAGTCTGCAATGATTCACCGCAGATGACGGTGGGTCAGCCTGTGTGTCTCTCGTATAGCCCCGATGTCTCTGAAACTCATCCACCCAGCGAATCCTCTATCACTACGACTCCTCCATCTATCGGTGCTTCTCTGCCTAACAACCAGAATCTGTCTTCTGTGCAGAATCTGTCAAACGCTACGGAAACCAATGGACAAGTGGAATCAACTGAATCAGGACCCGTGAGTAGTCTAAGATACTACAGGTCCGGACGTAGAACAAAGTCATCCAGGATTTGTCCATCGAGACTCGAAGCTTTGTTCTCTGGCGGTATATTCTCTAAAGGACAATCAACATCAGGTGCTCTGACCAACACCTCTAAGGAATCTAGTCCTATTTTTCAGAATATTACTTCCACCTCGAGCAAGCATACTGCTGGGTCTAGTAAACTAGTCGTCGGTAATACAGAAGTATGTAGTAGTATGATCCAGGAAGGTAGCGGGAGCAGAAGCTCTGTGAAGAAACGACCTCGCAGTCACAGCATGGATTGCTGCTTGGGAGCGGACTGTGATGAATTTGAAGATGATAAATATGTTCATGCTTTTGCAGCTGCTGCAGCCAATGATGCTTCATGTAGTAGAGCCGATATGACTAGTGCTGGATGTAGAAATGTTCGTCAGATCGATCAATCAACTAACAAAGTCTCGAGTAATTTATCACTGGTTGATAGTGGAATTGAAGTTTGTGATGCAGTGAATGCTGCAGATGAGTCTGCTCAAAAGATACATCAAATGCAGTCACTCATTGGCCAATCAGAAAATGTTGATGGAACAGCAGATGGTCAAGTTCAGATTTCAAGAACTCGACCACGACTCTTGCGAGTTCGCTCAGCTGTGACGTCAGAGGCTGCTGGCCAATCAGAGATTAGAGAGCAAAGGACAGGTTTGTTGAGAGCTCAATCAGAGATAGCGATCAGGCAAGCATTGAGCTGGTCTAATGAAAGACATGATCTGATTGGAGACTTTAGCCGACCCTATAGCTTGCCACTGGTGGGTGAGGGAAGACATGTGGAGCTAGCTACCATATCAGCGGACACGGTATGTTAGGCAGTGTTCTATATACTATCGATAATAATAATAATAATAATAATAATAATAATAAAGGTTTAACCTCCGTTTCCTCATACAAGGATGATGTCAGGGACGTCATAATGCTACTTGAATGGCCAAATTGTTGATGTACTTGCCTTATTAGAAACCACAGCTGAGTTTAACGCTAGTTGGATGTCTGTTTGTCATTGATGAAGAGCAATGTTCATCTACTGATGTACAGTGAGACAGCTGACCAATAGCGTAATCAATTGTGGTACCCACTGACTCACATCTTGTCTGCACCTCTGCGGTATGAAAAGAGACGTCAAGCCTTGCATTGATTAGTAATATTGAGCACTAAAGTAGCCAGTAGATTATTATGAACCTGTAGAGTCTAGACATTGACAATGGTAAATTCAGGAAGTTCAGTTAAATAGAATTACTCTTCTTGATAGAGCATAGTACTTAAAGTTATATTTTGCTGACCCTGGTTAAACTGGGATTTAAGGGAAGATGATGATGATAGAGCATAGTACTCTCCTGTACTCTTGTTTATAACTGATCTGCGGAATGATTTCTGAGATTTCATTAATTAGTATGAACTCTGATTGCCTTGTGATTATTATTAGTGAAGATGGTAAAGCTAATGTTAACGTTTCCTCACTCTAAAGCGATATCAGTGAGAAAAGTGTAGCTACATTTATGTTGGTTTTATTATACTGTGCATAAAATTATGGTGAAAAAACTTGCAAGTTCCTGGTGTGCAACACAGCATTAAATAGAGATTTGGCCTTTATGACAAAATATCATACAGGCCAAAATCATAAATTGACATTTATTGCTTTTTGTCATAAATGGCTAAAAGGACAAATCTCAGTTGATATTTAGGGTAATGATTCTGATTAATCTGAGAGAAAAAAGTGTATTGTGTGTTTGTTAACAGTTGGCAGCACTGTTGACAGGCACGTATTTTGTTGGCAGCACTGTTGACTGGCATGTATTTTGTATGTTAATAGTTGGTAGCACTGTTGACAGGCGTGCATTTTGTATGTTAATAGTTGGCAGCACTGTTGACAGGCATGTATTTTGTATGTTAATAGTTGGCAGCACTGTTGACCGATGTCTATAAGGACTCTGTAAAGCAGTTCATGGTGATTGACTGTAGATACCCCTATGAGTACGACGGCGGTCATATCCAGGTTTCTCTCCATATCTCAATCTTCTGTTAATATTGCTTTTGACAGTTTTAGTGAAAACAATTTGTGCTTTTTATTGTACATTCTGCATTTTGTCTTATGAATTTGTGGAAAATTTTAAATAAACTTGCTAAGTGTAGTATGTTCATTAATTCGGACTGGGTTATTGAAAATACTTGAAGGTAAAAGGTGACCAGGACTGAGAATATATTGACAAGACTTTAAATAGAGATGTGAGTTATGGTATCTAGTAATAAATAAGAATTACTAAAAGAATTTATAAGAATCAGAGATTCTATCATTTCTACTTATCTTTTCTGGTAGGCCACTGACTCTGTCGGACTGCCATGGGCACCGTTATGTCTCTAAACAGTCATTCAGTTTTTACACCCCAGATAGTTTAATTTATTTTAATTCCTTTCGTGATTTCCGACTGATACAGTATTTACTAATTTTCATAAACCGAGGTGTAACTGGGTTTAGCTGAGCCTCTGTTGTAGATTAATCTGTTGTAATTGCTATTTATTAAGGCATGTGGTGTGACTATCAACCTCAAGGTCTCTTTCCAAAAATGTAATGATTGCGCTGCCCTTCAGTCTGTTCCACCAATCAACTTACTCCAAAAACAAAAGACATCTTTTCTTGCATCTTTTTTCTTAAACAGTAAAGTAACTAAGCCAGGAGTTAATTCCTCGAAATATGGGATAGCTCGCTAAGACTCAAAGGTGATTAATCGATTAGCCTGAACCGTCAGCTTAAATTCTATCTATATTGTTGAGAGCCTTTAACATCTCCTTTCTTAATTAAAAATAAATTAATATGTTAACTATTATGAAGTTTGTTGATACGAGTTACTGTGTGTAGGGAGCAGTAAACATCTATACGAAGGATGAAATAGTTGAGCTGCTGAAACATGCTGACAGAGCAGAGTCAAATGAGCAAGGAATTGAGCCCCATTGTGACTCTATTGAGCACACCATTGATCAACCACACGTCTCTGCTGAGAGTAGAGATCTCTCTGTTGGACAGATAGAGACAGTGAAGAGGATCTCACGCAATACTGTGCTAATCTTTCACTGTGAGTTCTCATCAAAGAGAGGCCCTAAGCTGTAAGTATTCAATCAATCATGCAGGAAAATGATCTTTAAATTTATTATGCCTTTCTATATTTACATTGTTAACTGGTTGTAATAATTTCTCTTATTGTTGCTTTTTAAATGTTATATGTCTTATAACTTCAACTTTCATTAAACTTCTATGACCTCTTTTAATAGACTTTCCCTCCTTAGAATATGTCCTATCCAACTCTTCTTCCTATTTCTTAATATATTTATCAACTGTCTATCTGTATCAACTCTCTCCAGAATTTCTTCATTTGTAACCTTTGAGTCCAGGTAATCGTTTTCATTATTCTCCATATCCACATTTCCAATGCCTCCAGTTTCCTAATATCTTCCTTCCTTAAGGTCCATGTTTCACATCCATACAATAGCGTGGTCCAAACCAAGGTTTTCTCTATCTTTATCTTTGTGTCTTTCTTTGGACTTTTTGTTAATAGTTCTTTTCTACTACCAAAGGCCGCTTTTGCTTGTGCAATCCTACTGCATATTTCCGTCTCACATTTCCCATCATCGGTTATATTATGACCCAAATATTTGAAACTCCTTACCTGTTCCAATTTCGTACCATTTATTGTGATCTTAACTTTATATTGTGGTATAAAGTTGATATCATAATATTGTTCCCCGTGTTGTGCTCGGGTGTGGTAGGACCACTGCAAAATAGGGAAACCACAAACAATCTGCTGCGTGTACGTAAGAGGCGACTAAGGCAGGAGCTGAGGATGGCAAGAGGGACCCACCTCTCACCATGAAATAATTTCCTCCAGGATTAAATGCTAAATAATCCATCTAACTGATGAAGGCAACAGGAAACCGCCTCAGAAGCCATACTTTTCCCAAACTATAGGCTACATAAGTATGGATAAGTCGTAGACTTTGTGAAGGGATTAACTTGTTGATCTATGGAGTGTTCTTATGGAGCGAGAAAGCAGACTTTGAGTATGAATATGTACCTTGAACCTGCCACTTGGCAGTGCATTGAAGAAGATGATTGTGATATAAACTGATCTCGTAATTGACCAACTGCTTAGGAAATCCCTTTATTGATAGAGTGATCGTTACATAGACTGAAAGATTGATTGATTGATTGTAGAATGCAGTTTTTGAGGCAGTGTGACAGAGAGCTGCACTCTCTCAGCTACCCCGCTCTGCTCTACCCTGAGCTCTACCTGCTGGCGGGGGGGTACAAGTCATTCCACGCCTCCCACCCCTCGCTCTGCGTCCCGCCCGGCTGCTACCGGCCCATGACCCACTGTGATCACGCCGAGGATCTCAGGCACTTCCGCTTCAAGTCCAAGTCCTGGTCCGCCTGTGGAGCCAACGCGTGGAGTCAAATGAGCTAAGAGCTGACTGGTCAACGGCTGTGGGCGACCCCAAACCATCAGCCATCAGAATAACGATGAGCCGTCTGGGCGTTCTGCAAGAGTCTTGAACGTGTGTTGAGCTTCCTCCACGTTGAACAAATTCATCAGCACATTTTATGTGCTATACTACACCAATAGCTACTCTTATTATGCTTTCCTATATTTACTACACTATTAATTGACACATAAGTAAATAACCAGAATGTTAACTAAAAGTTCATTCTTTAAGCGATTTGATTTGATTTATCGGGTTGACAATAAATTAAGATGACCCAGATCCATCTCAGTAAGTATAAGTGTACGTATTGCATACACAGTCATGAATGTTCTACATGATAGCCATTACTGTGTAATGTTGTACAGAGTGAACTTAAAAAAAGAAGTGCTGATTATTGTATATAATTTATTATCGTTTAGGTCCAGTAGCCTTAAAATGATAGCACAGCATGTTGTGTCGTTTGAAAATTTGATGAAAAACTACACAGTTACTATATGTAGAATTGAAATTGTTTTCATAACTGCTTCCAATGTTTTGTGATGAAGTAAATTTAAAAACTACATTGTACATTCATATATTGGCATTTTTGTATATATGTAGATAGAGATACTGTCGATAAGTTTGTTATGATTTTGAAGAATTTTGTATGGAATAGAAATTTTCCTTTGATTTTAGAAAAACTAAATCTAATTTATGCTTTTAACTTTTTTTAAATGGATTTTAAAAAACCTTTTTCTTCAAGGTGTTTAATCAAATTTGGAACGAAATTTTGTAGCAGATTTTCACGTGGGTGTATAAGTAGAACCTAACTTGTTTAATTGTTGAGGAAGCAAATATTATATAATATTATTCATTTCATATTCCTCGAGGAAAGCAGAAGAGAAGGATGAGTGGAGGCGTTATGTATCATGAACCTACCAGTAGGCAGTGCACTAAGAGCGATTCGTGTGTTGAATTGAAGAAAAAAGACTCCTTTCGACGTACTGATGAAGTTCTAGCTGTGTGCTAGAGCATCATGATTGTAGGCATGAGAATTGCCTCCACATTCTTCTGCTATGTAGCCGCTAGATTATCAGATTTGGTCGAAAATTAGCTGATATAGTAGCCTGAGCTCCAACACATCCAATATCAAAAATTAAGTCGAGCGTTGCTGGTTATCTGGAATGAAAAAAATAATGAATTTAAAATATTGCTGTCGCTTGAATCAAGTGTTTAACATAAACAATAAAGGCATTAAAACTAAAATGACCTATTAGATATGTAGATTTTCTAAGACTTCGTTTTTACATAAGTTATACAACTAAGCTTAAGCTACTGTTTCTTTTATACATCATATGATCATTTAGCAGCCAACTGATAACAGCGTAATTAGTTTATTGATCTCTATGGTCTCTTGGGCATAGTTGTTATTAGGTTGTAAGATTTTGATGACTTTTATGCCATTTACCGTATCTGACTTTGTAACTGTTTTGCATTTATATTCTGATATTATATGTAACATATAAGTTTGATACCGCTTTGTATTTTATCGTGGATTATATGGAACTTCTGTCAACTAAATAACACCATTTAAATGCTGTTCCTGAAAATATGATCCTGATTATTAGTAATGTTAGTATGTATAAATAGCTCGGATTGTAGACTTGTAGGTTATGTCAAACTAAAAAACTTAGATGACAAAGTTAGGTAAATTTATTTTTATCACGAGTGGTTTTATGAAACTGGACATTTTAATTTTTACTGTAAAAGGCCTTGTTAGCTTATTATATGCAGTTTACAAAGTTAATTTGCCTATTCACAGTACTCAGGACTAAGAATATTTGTTGCTCTTCACTGCACCTCTGTTCTGTCTCCCCTACTGTTTCCTATCAGCTTCACTTGTTGTAACACTCTCCACTGCTTGTTACACCTAGTTTGTAATAATCTGGCTCTGTCGGCATGCTACATAGATTTTAATAATAATAAAAGTTTAACGTCTGTTTCCTCATCCAAGGATGATGACAGGGATGTCCACGTTTTAGCCTAACTGTATATAATCATCATCTTCTTTCTAACTGTATATACTCTGGGCTTTTAAGTTGTATTTTATTTTGTACTATTATGTAGTTGATATCTTGTTGCAGAGATATGAAAGTTACAGTTGAAGTAGATAAAATATTCAAAATAAAGTATTCCTTATTTCCCAAACAACGCTTGATCATCTAAATATGTGGCAATTTAAATTTCTAGCGTTGTTACTGTTTCAGCTTTATCTAAAGGACTATAATTTTAAATTCATTCTTTCTAAATAGGTTCATTATCTCAAGAGTTTATTCGTTTGGACAACTTGACTAGCAAAACGCTTTCATTGAATTTGATATAATTATGCTGGTGTAAATTATATTATATCACGGATTAAAATTATTCTAAGTGTAAGAAGAGTGTTTGAATGAGTAGCAAGATTTTTACTAAGTGTAGGCTTGAGGAGTGTGAAAAGTCAAGAGGAGTTTAGTTAGAGCTCTTGCGAATGGTTAATTAGCCTACATAAGTAGCAATTTCAGTTAAATTTCGTAGTCTAGTATGACACAAACCTATGTAGTGTGACATAAACCAATGGTGATTTGTAATTCAGATTCTAAAGGTCGACTTTACTCATCAGTTTCATAGAAACTAAATGTCCTTGTCGAGTTAAACGCCGCAAACTTCTGTTGAACTCTTAACTGACTTAACTGACATTGCAACAACGTTCAGTTGTGATCTGAAATGTACTCTAGATGTGAAGCTAGTAAAGCTAATATTAACGTCAGTTTCCTCACTCGAAAGCGATGCCAGTGACGGGCGAGCCCAGGATTTGAACCCCGCACACACTGATCCGCGGTCGAATATCTTACCGACTTCGCCACTGGCTCCAGCCGGAACAATGTATGTAATAGATGTAAGGTTCTAAACAGCACATGTCATTGTAAAGGCTAGAGCCAAGTTTAACGTCAGTTTCCTGCTCGATAGCATGCCAGTGACGGGAGAGCTCTGGGTGTGAATCCTGCAAGTATTTTAAAGTATTTGTGCTGGACCGCTACACCAAACTGGTGTACTGGTGTATTCTAGATTGTAAAAAAGCTAAGGTAAAGCTAAGGCTAACGACAGTTTCCTCACTCGAAAGCGATGTCAGTGACGGGCGAGCCCAGGATTTGAACCCCGCACCTACTGATCCGCGGTCGAGTATCTTACCGACGTCGACTTTGTTCCAATGGCGACGTCGACATTGTTCAATTTCTTTTAATTCTTGGTAAGTGTGTTTTGATGTAGTGGTTAGTAGCTGTTGCTTAAAATCTGTTGTCATTTCATTATAAATTATATATGCGCATTTTTAATATACATTCACGATGTGTAACATTTAATGTTTAAACTTAAGCTTTTATTAATTAAATGTGCTTATTTAAGTGTGTTTCATTTAAGTGTTTATGTTTTAATCTAGCTTGATGGGTATTTGTTTATTCAAGTGTACAACGCCATAGCCCAGCATATTGTAAGTTTACTATCAAAAGTACGTCGAAGACAAGCGATTCATACAGACTTAATTAGACTTTTAATTAATCATCTGATTAACTAATTAGCCATGTGCTTGATCATTTGAGTAACTAATTATACATTTTTCCGATCATTTGAGTAGTTAAGTAGACATTTTCTCGATCGTTTCAGTCACTAATCAGACATTAAAGCTATCTTGCTACTAACTTCAACTATGTTTATGTGTATGTTTGTATGTGGCTATGTGTGTTCCGGCTGTTCAGTTGTGTTTTTTGCGCATAATTATTTCTCGCATATAGGTCCGAGAAACTAAGAATGCTCTGAGAGCCTCAGTGCTTCCTAGAAGTCGACTATCTCAGATACTGAGTCTTTTAAAGCATAAATATTTCGTGAAATGTGTTTTGCCGGTTGATAGTTTGCTCATTCTGCAGCATATACAGACGTAAGATTATAAATGGCAAAATTTCAACTATATACCGCCATATAGAAGATCACCAGATATCTTGCTAATTTTGTGTGTGTTTTTATTCTATTTCTTTGTTTTATTCATTACTAGGAATTTGAATATTCATGTGGCTAAATCCTATATGCTGTCTATCTAGTGATATATCAAGTGGGAGGTCGAGAGTACATATCCTACCTGCAACCTTCTCGATCAGTAGGAGCACTACATCGATCAACAAGTAGTTAATACAAACAAGTAATTGACGTCCCTGACATTGCCTTATGGCGAGGAACCGGACGTTAAATTCTTATTGATTGATTAATCTAGCACAAACATTTAATCTGAATTTAATGTAACATTTAGCAATTAATTGAATGTCTCAATAGCGCAATGGTTTGAGGTGTAGATAACGTCATGAAGTTTTAAATGACAGTTGCTGAGGTGAATTGAACCCTCATGTGTTCGAAACTCAGCGGCGCTAATTGGAGAGTAAAATCTCGGATATTCATCGGACTGGCTACACGAAAAATGGACCTAGATGCCTAACGGATTTAACATGTGGTATAAAAAGTGATAGATATCAACGTAGTTGATCATTTCACTATAATGTGGGTTATTATTATTATTTATTATTATTAATATGAAAAAGTATGGGTTCTGATGAGGTGTTCCATAGCCTTCCTCAGTTCCTGCTTAATCGTTTAAACTGTACTTAGTGTACGTATTGTAGTCCGCTGTGACCGGCTACAAACACACTCACTATGTTGTACGTTTTCATAAATAAATATAGGCCTAGAATATACTAAATGTGAGTAATTAGATGTCCGTTGTAAATACGCTTGTATTCTCCACTTAGTCTTTAATGTGTGGTTTTGGAGCATTATGAATATTTTAGGTTTATTTAAATTTAACAGATATTTACGCGCTTGCTATGATTTATGATTTATAAGTATGGTTCTGAATATGTGAATAAATGAAAGTATGTGCTTTTAACATGTACTCGTTATACATGTAATGTACATAAGTAATGTGTTTTTTATGTATGCCGTCAACACTTAGTGTGTGAACTCTTAGCGTGTTCGTTGGTGTGTGAAGATATTTTAATTAAGACTGTAGTAATGTGTGCCTATTCGTGTAGGATAAAAGTGTGAAAACATGTGAATGTGCACTATATTGCTATACTACGAGTACGTTTAAATTTTAATTTCTATGTGTGCCCTTTTACTTATATGCTCTTTTATCATATATGCTCCTTTTTCATTATAATTATGCTTTTTCTTATTCGTTTTCTGCATGTAAGTAGAAAACGATACCTGTTGTTATCGTGACATGCGAGGTGTAGCCATAGCTGTATGCTTGTTTGTATGTAAGCATCAGCTTGTTGATATGTATAAAGTAGCAATTGTTGTATGCTTGTTTGTATGTGAGCTTTGATTTGTTGATGTGTATGAAGTGGCAGTAGTTGTACGCGTGTTTGTATGTGAGCTTTGATTTGTTGATGTGTATGAAGTGGCAGTAGTTGTACGCGTGTTTGTATGTGAGCTTTGATTTGTTGATGTGTATGAAGTGGCAGTAGTTGTACGCGTGTTTGTATGTGAGCTTTGATTTGTTGATGTGTATGAAGTGGCAGTAGTTGTACGCGTGTTTGTATGTGAGCTTTGATTTGTTGATGTGTATGAAGTGGCAGTAGTTGTACGCGTGTTTGTATGTGAGCTTTGATTTGTTGATGTGTTTGTTTTCATTAGCTGAAAGAACGTGTGTCACAGGACTCTTTACAAAATTAAGATTTACTGTAAGATTTTACTACAACTATGACTTTTTTGCTTTCATCATCATTCGTTACGATAATCGCTACAACCGGATGTTACTTTATGTTAAATTGCTAGTTTTTTTGCTGAAATGTACGTTTGTTTCATTCCTTAAAAGCTCTACTTGTCCTTATGACTCTTTTACGTCCTACTTGGTAATTCATCACCTTCTGCTTGTGCAACAAGATTCAAAAACTCATATTTTGTATGATCTTTACTTAATTGATTTCCTAATTTCGTTATGTCACTATCTATCGTCTGAAATCCATTCAATTTTTCTTGTTACGCCTATTATAAATTTTAAAAATATAAACAAAATTTAACAACTTAAACGTGTAAATTATACAAAATTATACTTTAAGATAAACAGCTTTTTTTCTGATATATACTTTACGCTGGCATAATTAGTTAAGGATATTCTAGTTTTTCCTAAGGTTATTGAAATCTGCAACATCCATTAATGCTAAGTTTTACTTGTAACTTTTTAAA
Source organism: Enchytraeus crypticus (assembly GCA_905160935.1). Taxonomy (NCBI): domain Eukaryota; kingdom Metazoa; phylum Annelida; class Clitellata; order Enchytraeida; family Enchytraeidae; genus Enchytraeus; species Enchytraeus crypticus. The sequence continues at coordinate 176,572 of CAJHZI010000815.1, read as the reverse complement.
GTCCGTTTTCTGTAATGAGTTAAGTGGTTTTGTTTCATAGTAAGATTTTCACTAAAACTATGTTTACAACTGGCTCTTGATTTGACTTAGAATTCTTTCGTAACAATTATAAGTGAGAATTTAGCAGATTAACCGTCTGATGAATATCATTCGTGATCCTAATCTTAAAACTTATCTTATATATTCTTTATTCACCATTATATGGCAGATACAAATAAACATTGTTCTCGAATTTTTCTCAACTAACAGCCACACATGATTAAATTTTAATCCATAAAATAAAACTACTTCTTCGTTCGTGTGTACGTTTAGTCACATTTACACCTCCCCGTCGATCTACTAACAACCCTCCCCGCGCCATGTGTTAATAGATGTTTGTTTGTTTTGATAGAGTGGAAAGTAGCTCAGTGTAGTTATAATATGTCAGTTGTGTAATGATGACGGATCAGCCGGGTAGGCCCATAGCAAAGATTACAATGACGGACAGATTTTAATTGCATTGCAAGCTGCAGCAGATCAAGCCTTAGCAGATCAAGCTTTAGATAGTCGAAAATTGGCCTTAAAAGTGTGGTATTTTAATTGTCAAGGTCGAACGCTACAGCCAATAGAATTGCTTAACTTTGTCAATAGAACGGTAACTTTGCTGCTGGGATTCGAACCAACGAGGGTTCAATTCACCCAGGTACAAATCAACCCAGGATCTATAGCTTTCATTTAAAACCTCGGATAATGGCGTTATCTGACGCTTCTAGACACTGCACGCTATTGTGACGTTCAATATAATATTTTCATGTATAATTAATTATAAACTTTGCCAGTTTTGCCTTTGCTAAACTATTTATTAAACTATTTATTTATTTATTAAACTATTTATTGCAAAACTTTGCAATAAAGTTTTGCCAGATTAATTAATAACTTATTAACTTATTATCATCTTTCTCATCGTTAATTGACCATATCTTTGTTATTGACCGATGAGTAGTAGATAGATGAGCAATTGACGGAGGCCATTATTATTAGTAGTCCATGTAGTATTTAACGCCTCCGCACTTCTCTGTCTTCCGCTTTCCTTTTCGCGGATCAGTTACTTATGTTGGGTTCAAATCCAGGGCTAACTTGTCACCGATTTCGCTTTCGAGAGATGAAACTGACGTTAACATCGTTAACATCATTTTGCAGCTTTGCTACACTAGCTTTTATCATATATTATCTTTTGCATTAAATAAATCTTGCTTTTACATGTGATAGCCTACTATAGTTATTAAACTTCACTATGTTGTCCTTTTGCATAGCTAAGCGAAAACAAGAAGCGAATGTAGTTTATTTATAAACAAACATGGCGGACAACATCAGTATGTTTTGATTTGAATTATTTTACTTTAACATGAAAACATAACGGCATACTGGGCCAGGAAGCGCAGATGCTTGTTTAAGGCCCATTTCCTCTTTTCTCTCCATAGTTATTAGTAATCGTTGTCTTTTGATGGCGATCCTGAGGTGAATTTAATTCTCGTGGGTTCGATTCCCGGCCGCAACGAATTAAGTGTAAAATCTCAGAGAAACACAGGACTGGTTGCATTGGACTAAATTTCCTAACGGTTTTAACATGTGGTACTAAAATTGATAGATATTAACATGATTGATCATTTCATTATAACGGTGTTATTATAACAACAATAACAACTTGCTATTGTACTGTCCATTGTACCACTATTTGGAATCAAATCCAACTGATTAGCAGAGTAGGGTCAATAAACTGTGCAACCAATATCCAGAAATTCAGTCCAATGTAGGGTACTAGCAGAATGGAGGTTTGCGTGTTGATCTCCCTTCATGAATATTGGGCAGATTTGAGAGCTTGAGGTGAAATGCTTTTTAAGGTGGTTCTTAGAAGAGAGGCTTGTCAGGGTCTACAATGACAGTCCACTACATAGGTTCTCTTCATGGTCTGTGCAGAGAAAGTTTTCAAATATAAATTGCTAAATATGAATTAATAGCCTCTAATCCAAATATGATATTAGGACCTATTTATTAAAAAATGATTTATTTTAGTGTCTAGTCTTCTGAATCATGCAATCTTTTACAGACGATTATAAAAGTCTGCTATTGTTAGACTGGATCAGTTGAAGCCATGAAGATAGAGATCTATATATTACAGTATATATATATATATATAATATATATATATATATATTATATATATATATTATATATATATATATATATATATATATATATATATATAATATAATATAATGTAGTATATTTGTAGAGTTATACACATTACATATAGTATATTAAATTTATAATAATACTATATAATATGTAGTTATTGTAGTATATATAATATATTACAATATATATATATACTATATTGTAATTATTTATATATATATATATATATATATATATATATATATATATATATATTCTATTAAATTGAAAAATAAATTAGCAGAATGATCAATTAAAGTCTCATAGATAAAGTGCTCAGATCATTGTCTGTTCTTTTTAGTCTGCTTATTTGATATTACTGTTTTTTTATCACCAGACTGGCACTGTTTAGGATCTTTTTCTTTCTCTTCAGCGCATGTTTTTCAGATCGTTTGGGGTGAATCGTTTTTTGGTGACATGTGATGGGGGACGTCCCTGACATCGCCCTTGTATGAGGAAACGGACATTAAACCATATTATTATTATTATTATTATTATCTGCTTCAAGCCTTCAGCAATTCTTTTAAGCAGCTAGATGATCTCGAGTATAATAATAATAATAATAATAATATTATTATTATTATTATTAAATTGTATGGTTTTGTTGCAGGACTGCGGATGAGAAGAGCGACAGACGTGTGGTCTGTGAGGGAAAGGCTGGCGCTAGCTTCCTCTGTCATGAGGAGTGGCGACCAGAACTGGTAGGAATCTCGTTGTGTTTATTATTATATTATTATTATTAACAACGAAAACTTACATAGCAGTATCATGGCTGCATTTTGTCTTCGAGACTACTTTACAGAAAGAATTTAATAGTAATAAGAAGCTAAATAACAATTACATTTAAATTAAATCTAAACTAGTGAAAAATTGTCTACATATAAGTGGAACTTTATACCATCCAGCAACACTCATTCCTGTCTTCATTTACCAAATATTTATAATAAACATATATACGTATATAGTAGTTTCCTGTAAAAAAACTACGCGACTACATTATTGTTTTGACACCACGACGGAAAGCTAAATAGTTACACCCATGTCTCAGACTATTAGGTGTCAAATTATTCAAAATGCAAGCTGCAGCAGAAGGCCAGGCTCAATCACCTAGTGAAGCATTTGTTCTCGATTGAATGAGTAGACTTGAGAAAACATAGACTGAGTTTGTCATTGAAATATCTAATGTCTTCAATAAATAAAAGTCGATGCTATGTACATTATTACCTAATGTACATCGCATCGACTTTGATTTACGCTGCTCAATTTATTTACAGTTCATAAATAATTGTCATTAGCTTATATGATTCAGTAACCCTAGTACTGTGTAACTGCGATGACGGCATTAATGCCGTTTTGTAGTAATTCTTACAGGGCATCATGTAATCTTCTAAAACTTTAATAATCCTGAGAAAAGCGATAAATAAATAATTGGATAATTAGAGAATAAATATACTATAAATGTTCAGATTTTGATGCTTAACACTGTGTCTGTTAAAGGGTTTCAGTGAGCAGAGCTGTGCGTCCTTTTGGTGCGCCCAACAGACCAGCCGATTGGTTCTCTCAAAAGGTTTGCTTTATCACTTTAAACTTATGCTTCAGCTACTTTTGCCTCGGTTTAACAGGGCACTCTTAAAACTATTATCATCATCATCGTCATCATCATCATCATCCTCTTTTGAATCCTAGTTTCATCGGAGTCGGGATACAAATAGATTGTCTCAAATCCTCTCTGTCCAACACCACACCGCCAGCCAATCCCCTATTTGAGAATTTTCCACTCGTTTAAATTTGTGTAGCAATTTCTGGAGCCTAGGTGCTCACCAACCGAATGCCCTTTCTGACGTTGGTATGGATCTTAGTGCTTTGTTCATGATTAGTTTACTAGGCTTTAGTGTTCCTAAGATTAGTACTATTAGTACATTATTAGTACTAAATATTATACTCCCCGTGTTGTGCTCGGGTGTGGTTGGACCACTGCAGAATAGGGCAAGCGCAAAGAATCTGCCGCATGTACGTAAGAGGTGACTAAAGGCAGGAGCTGAGGATGGCAAGAGGGGACCCACCTCACCATGAAATATTTTCCCCCAGGATTAAATGGTAATTAATCCACCTAACTGAGAAAGGCAATGGGAAACCACCTCAGAAGCCATATTTTTCCCGAGCTATAGGCTACGTTACCTCAGGTATGGATAAGGAATAGACTTTGTGAATGGATTAACTTGTAGATCTAAGGAGTGCTCTTATGGAGCGAGAAAACAGACTTTGAGTATGAATGTGTAGCTTGAACCTGCCACTTGGCAGTGCACTGAAGAAGAAGAAGTACTATTAGTACATTTGGTTGTTTAAATGTACTATAAGCCACTAGTTTTGTTCACGAGTAGTTTACTTTAGTGTTTGTAAGATTAAGATTAAATTAGAAATATCATCATCTTCATCATCATCATCATCTTCCCTTGTATCCCAGTCTAACCAGAGTCGGGATACAAATAGACTGTCTCAAATCCTCTCTGTCCTACACCACACCGCCAGCCAATCCCCTATTTGAGACTTTTCCATTCATTTAAATTGGTAGCAATTTCTTGAGTCTAGGCGCTCACCAATCAAGTTCTCTTTCTGATGTTGGTATGGATCTTAGTGCTTTAGTCGCCTTCTACGATACGTGCAGTCACCGGTTGGTCAATTCTTAAAACAACCCGGACACAACACGGGGACACTCTTAGAACTGTAAAGCATAGTATTTTTATATTTGAAGTGCATTTGGTTGTTTAAATGTACAATGAGCCGCTGGTTCTGTTCGCTTGTAGTTTACTAGGCTTTAGTGGTTCTAAGATTAATGCTATATTAAGGTATAGTAAATTGTGGTTAGAATATAACAATATTAAACAATTGACACAACCAACTTCAAGTGGTAACCAATCTGGGTAAACCCAGTGCAGGTTCAACAGATACTAAGCAAATCTTGTCGATTCAACCGAAATGCTTCCAGAAAGTTGTAAAGCTTCTCTGATTGGCTGCTATTCAGCTATTCATAGTTGTGCTTGTATCCAGCAGCCCACAGCATGGATGGCAAGTCTTTATGTGTCTATTCATGTTAATGAATTAAATAGTAAATCAGTATTTAATGTTTAAAATTATTTTCTAAATTTACTATGTCTTGTATTGACATTGCAGAACTGTGCCATGCAGTATTCCGATCTGCTTGAAAAAGTGGAAACTCCAAGGTTAGTTTATTTTATGCATTTTGAAATTTTCTGTAGTATTTGTGGATTATATTTTTCATGCAGCAGGCATGTAAAAATTTGTAATTACAATATTTAATATATAGAAATTCCATTGAAAATGAAGTCCATTTTAAATGAAGAAACTATTAAAATTGAAGAGAAGTATTTTATTTTGGATATTTGAATTCTTTAATTTAGACGTAATTTTGATTAAGACTTAACTTAGTTTTACATAATTAATTTCGCTAATATCCCAAAAGTTAATGATATAAAAGGGTGTCAGATTTATATCTGATCATATGCTCACAGCTCCTTAGCATCACTTGATTTAATTGATTGCATGGCAACAGCACAATCATGCCGTCACAGCCACGCGAATGGTAACTTATCGTTTCAGCTTTTCGAAGTTCTGAGGTTCTGTTGTAGAACCAGCTCTGCGAAGTTCTGAGATTGTAGAACCAGATGAACTGAAAATGATGAGCAGTGGAGAAATTGTCAGAATTATTCTGAACCTAAGGCATAGTATAGTTTTTGTCGGTAGACTTTTGTAATCTGAGTTCAATCAATATTGACCATTCAGAAAGGCTATTGAGGAAAAATAGTGCGCAGAATCGGGAAATATTTTTGAAAAGGGTTTTTTTGTGGCAACAGTTTTCTTTTTGATGGTGAATTTGCTTAAGTACAAATTAATAAAAACATGAAAGTATACTTTACTAACACTAATGTTGCATATCCTGTGATGATACATTACTGATGTAAGAAATTATTTCTTACGAGAATGTTAGAGATTCAACATACTTTTGTTCAATTGAAAAATTAAATATATAGGTAGATGCTTTAATTTATTAAATGATCGAATACTATCATGAAAATATACAGTAAGACTAGTTAAAGTTATCTGGTTTAATTATATTAGGCAGACTGATTAATTGATTGATTGATGTTAAGGAGGAAGAGAGGTGAGAGGGAGGGAGTGGAGACACCTGGTGACGTGATTGTTAGAAAGTTGACAGCAGAGAGGATAGAGGAGCTGAAGCAAATCATAGCAGATGAGAAAGAAAGATACAGGTGCACTAGATTTATTTATTATCTTTTATTTTTGTTTAGATATTAATTTTCTTGTAAATTTCTATGTAAAGGGTATCTTAACGCTACTTTCAGGTTAAGCATTGGATTATTCATCATCATTATCATCTTCCCTTGTGTCGCAGTTAAACTTGGGTTGTGAGAAGAAAATTTTGTAGCAGTTTCTGAATCCAAGGTTCTCACCAACTGAATGCCGTTTCTGACGTTGGTTTGGATCTTAGTGCTTTGTCGTCTCTCACTGCACGTGCAGTCCACGGTTGGCCTTATCTTCAGCAATGCACACAACACGGACACAGAACACAACATTAACATTAGATTAATAATTTTCAAAAAAATTGTCATTGATGAATGCAAGCTGTGTTCCTATTGAATCATAGAAATGAAGCTTAATCATTGTTCATTGGCTCATCGAAATAGTTAAGAGTAACTATTGAAATAGTTAAGATTAACTATTGAAATAGGTAAGATTAACTATTGAAATAGTTATGATTAACTATTGAAATAGTTAAGATTAACTATTGAAATAGGTAAGATTAACTATTGAAATAGTTATGATTAACTATTGAAATAGTTAAGGCCAAAATAACTAACATGAAGAGCACTCCATTAAAAACGAATTGAAAATATATAATACTAACAATAAGCTTTACTGCAATAATGTCAGTTACTGACATCATTATGAGAAATTGAAGCAAAGTGTTAGCTGTTATGAGATATCTATATGCGCCAGTAAAATGTTGCATGGTACCATTGTTATAGATGTTTATATGCGCTAGTTGACTTTTAATAAAAAATATGTCAAAATGTAACTCTCTTTTATTGAGCGATTTTGTTCCAGCAAATGTAAATGCTGTTATATTTACTTTTGCAAGGAATTTTCTAGTAAGAAAATAATAAGAAAATCAGTGTTGTATGTCACCATTTTATGTGCAGAGCTCTGAAAACAAATCTAGACTTGGTGAAGTCGGGTAAGATGGATGGGCAGATGAAAGAAATGTGGGAGAAATTACAGGCGTTAGTATTCTTACTTTTCTATTCATCATCATCATCATCATCCTCCCTTGAATCCCAGTTAACTAGGGTCGGGATACGAATAGACTGTCTCAAATCCTCTCTGTCCTACACCACACCACCAGCCAATCCCCTATTTGAGACTTTTCCATTCGTTTAAATTTTTATAGCAAACTCTGGAGCCTAGGCGCTCACCAACCGAATGCCCTTTCTGACAATGGTATGGATCTTAGTGCTTAGTCGCCTTCTACGACACATGCAATCACCGGTTGGTCAATTCTTCAAACAACCCGGACACAACACGATGAGAACTTACTTTTCTATTGATAACTAATTTTATAAACTCTCTGTAAGGTAATTTTCTATCGTTTAATACTTTCTGTTGTAAAGTAGTGGCTCTCTTTATGAACTTTACTGCTAGAGCTGAGTAGCATGCATTCCATTTTTGTACTGAGCTTTGACGAATTCTGTTTCTTAAGTTGATTGATTTTAAGTGAGAGAACTACAATAATAGTTAGTAGTAATAGAATGGATAAAAAAAAAAGAAAGTCTATTCATATCCCGACCCTGGTTAAACTGGGATTTAAGGGAAGATGATGATGACGATGAACTGCAATAATACTAGTAATATTTATTAAATTATTATTATTAACAGCATCGTCACCATCATCATCTTCCCCTTTGAATTCTAGTTTAACTAGGGTCAGGATACGAATAGAAACTTTTTAATTCGTTTTAGAGAATTTTATAGCAATTTCTGGAGGCTAGTCGCTCACCAACCGAATGCTCTTTCTGACGTTGGTTTTGGATCTTAGTGCTTGGTCGCCTTTTACGACTTCATCAGTGCAATCATAATTTAAATAGTATAATTTGACATGCCCTTTCATGAGTGGGCATCCCTTCCCTGAAGGAACTTTAGCGACTTTTTTATGTCGAGTGGGAAGGGCCCTGATGTAAACTTTAGTGCCCTGGAAAAATGTTAAATGCGGCATATGGGACGCTGCATGTAGCATTGGTCTTGACACAATGGCAAATTCTTACAAGAACACAGCTTCAGTTACTGGAGGTGGAACTGCTGAACGCTTTTAAGAAAGTTGGTAAACATATGAAACTGATTATCTAGTTGATTCAGTGCACATTGAAATCTTGTGCCCTATTAGTTCCTTTTGAGTTGACTTCATTAATGGCGTAGACATATTTATTGCTGAGCAAACCTGCGATAAGTGAGAGGCCTCATTTCTTTAATAAAAGCTTTCCATGATGTTGCAAAGAATTATGTAGGACTTCTGCTTCAGTTTTAAGCAGCTGGATGAGCTCCAGTAGCCGCTTGACGATACAGCAAGTATTGCTCGAATCGTTTTATAAAAGCCTGGGTTATATTTCTATTATTATGTTTATGGTTATGGTTTTTTATGGTTATTTTACACCCAGGGTGTAAAAAATTATTTTTGGCGAGCCCTTTCCCGAGTTCGCACCTGAATAAGCCATCAGTTTATCGAGGTCAGATGGAATCACTGAGCGCATGACTTTAGTGCCTGTATGTCACAGTAGTTTGCACTGTGATAAACTCCTACATTTATACAATTTCAGTCTCTGTAAGAGGATTTACTGAAATTGCTGCTTTTAAGAAAGTTGATAAATATCAAGAACTAACCCTAGGCTATGAAGTTGTTCCGATAGCCATTGAAACCATGCAAAATTCCGATGAAGTTGGCTTCGTAGACTGACTTATTGTAACGCCAGTTGAGATAAGCGAGAGACCTCGTTTCTAAGAGACTTTCAGTGACTGTTCAAGGATTCGATGCAGTCTGCTTGAGCAATACTTTTAGACAGCTGGATGACCTCGACTGGCCTGACAATGATTCAGTGCTTATTGCGTGAATCGCTTTTATAAAATCCAGAGCCAAGTTTCTCTATAGTTTAATGCTTGATAGCGTGTCGGTGACTGGGTGAGCACAGAATTTGAACCCTCCACCTACTGATCTGCTGCTGAACAACATGCCAACAGGTCACTGGCTCAGCCCTAATCAAACCCAACTTTATTTAACTCTGGTTCTTTAACCGAGAGTTAAATAAATTATTAGTATTATTATTTATCTGAGGATTGATATGAAATATTTAGAATTATTATTGTGATTATTTCTATTGCATTTGTTTGAGAAAACTGATAGCATTTGTAAGTGTAATCATTATTTATATTGCTTACACTGCCATTAGAAAGAATATAAATAGATGTGAATATAATAAATAATATTACTAGAGAGAAAGCACGTACTGCAGAGGAAGAAGCAAAGAGATTAGCTGAAGAACACACTGCCAGGGAGGCGGGTATGTGTGTCATTTAGACGCTTTTCTCTGATTTTTGTACAACATTAGAAAGAATTCTATATTTGGAGTATGTAATATGTAACATGGAGAGTTTATTGCTTTCACAGGATATGCTTAAAAAACCACAAAAATTTATTAAACTTAGCTTATATTCTTATTGACGTTTATGACATTAGATGACTGTAATATTAGACTTATTAAGCATTGAGTAAAGCGATCATTTTATCTCTCGTTTAGTTTATCAATCAGTCAGTTAATCAGTAAAACTGTATCCAACAGTTAAATGGCTCTCACATGTATGTAACTTGTGTCTTCAGTGGTTTTAAGCTGTCGAGAAGGAATAACTTTGCTTTCATTCAAATTAATCATTTGTCAGATTTTTTATGAAAAAGCTGCACAACCTTTAGATACTAAATGACAACAATAATGCAATAATTGCCAGTAATTGCTAGTAATTATTATTTATAATTAATCATAAGTATTAGTAATTATTGATAATTTATTAATAGTAATTATGATTAATAATGCTGACTAAGCCTATATTTCTAGAGGCGTATGTTGTTTCAGCCAAGGCTGCAGCATTACCTCTGAAGTTTGTGAAGAGGCCGTTCAATCTATCAAGCCTGGAGTCACCATCAGCAACGACGAGCAAGGCGACTCTATCGACAGAGCAGGACGAGAGTGGACAGGACTCTACCATGTTTGAATCTCTGCATCTGGACAGTGTGAGTAATTAATCATAATTATTAGTAATTATTAGTAATTATGAGTAATTATTAGTAATTATGAGTAATTATTAGTAATTATTAGTTATTATTAGTAATTATTAGTAATTATTAGTAATTATTAGTAAATTCTGATAATTAATTAATAGTAATTGCAATTGATAATGCTGACTAAGCTTGTATTTCTAGAGCCAGAGATAGTTTAGTTTGAGAATTAAGTTGTTAATAAATTTGTTAGCAAGTTATGCTTCTTGCTAGTTATATATGAATATATATGTGTGCATGCATATATTTTGCTATACGTTGATTTATTACCAGTATGCTTACGAAATTATTGAATTTAAGATAATTATTTGAACTTCGAGAAGGCCTTTGACAGGTTTGGTTGGATAACGATGATGAATATCTTGAAGAGAATAGGAATTGACAGGAGAGATTAATCATTTATTATAATCACAATGCTGCAAATTCAGATCAATGAATCCTATGTACTAGAATTTTCTAAAATTGCTGACTCACCTGGAATTTGAACCTTGATTTTACAAGTTAAAGATGCTCAATCTATAACCGTATCAAACTACATGCTAAAATTATTAGAACTATCTCGTATCTCTAGGGTTAGCATAACAATCTTTCATTTTAGATACTCGACTGCGTATCAAATGGTGCAGGGTTCAAATCCTGGGTTCGCTCGTCGCTGACATCGCTTTCGAGTGAGGAAACCGATGTTAACCTTAGCTTTAGATTTTTTATTCTAATGCCTTGGCATGCAAATTTTGCCATAGATTGGCTGTGCTGGTAGAGTATTGACAAGTTGTTCGTTGTGAACAAATAGATAATACTTTCCTTTGCTCCTCCCATCATGGTGATTGAAATGCTTTTGAGATAGGAAAGGGACGTTAAGCTCGGTTTATTAGCCTTTTTACCCTTGATGTCTTATAAGTAATGAGCGATGTGCCCATCCTACTGCACGGCACCTCAATGTATTGAGTATTTACAGTTCATTGAAGAGGACAGCGAGTTTGTCTGTAGTGCTGCTACAACAACAACAACAATGAGCTACAGTGTTACCACCTCTGCCACGTTCAACAGTGCCACCAGGGTCAGTAGTGGAAGCACTGTTGAGTTATCTGCAGATATCAAGCAGGTTTGTGCTCTCTCTCTATCCTTCTTTTTTTCTCTATCTTTCTCTTACCCTTTCTCTTACCCTTTCTCTCTCACTGGCTGGAGCCAGTGGCGAAGTCGGTAAGATACTCGACCGCGGATCAGTTGATGCGGGTTCAAATCCTGGACTCGCCCGTCACTGACATCGCTTTCGAGTGAGGAAACTGACGTTAACCTTAGCTTTACCTGCTTTAGCTTTACAATACTGATAAATGGTATGATCATGGCGTCAATTATTTTGACAAATATGTTCAATTGTTCATAGTAAAGTAATGGTTAAATTAAACCAAACATGCCATTAAATCATTAGTACCTCATTGCTACTGTTTGCTTTGATTGTCTTTCGTAGTACAGATTTCTGTCCTTTCTTTATGAGAGTTGCAGAGTTTAAACGTAAGTTAGGTTGCTCTACATTAGCAACCTAAGTATAAAAACCTAGCCTACTATAGTTAATGTACTAGGTCCTGTTGGATGGCTCACTGGATAGCATAATTGTCTGATAAACAATACGTCTTCAATTTGAATCTAATTTGGATCTTTTCAGATCTCTGTGATGTAACGAAACACAAATTAATCTAGATTTAGATTTACAGTTTTTAAAATAACTCTGACTGGAACTGAGCTACATTAATGAAAATGTTCTTAAATTTGTTTGATATTGAACAGGAACTGTTTCAATATCAAACAGTTTGATATTGAATAGGAACTTTTGTCCCGATAGTGCTCGATGTTGTCATTGGTGACTGTAGTATTGTAATTGTTGTTATTATTATTAGGAGCCCTCTGTGTTTGAATCTGGTGATTCTGTCCACTCTGCTGGAGGTGATCACGTGGTTGGGGGAGGAGCTACGACCTGTCAGTCAATCAATCAGCCAATGAAGGCTGAGGGAGGGGCAGGAGATGTGAAAGCAGAGGAGGGGTTGGACTATAAGGAGTTGATTGACAGCCCAATAAAAGTAGAGGCATCTCCTGTACAGGGTATGATGCTCTTTATGTCAATCTCAGTGCATTGATGTATTAACGAAAGAGACAACAAGATTCATTGGACTCCTAATCATCCTAAATCATCCTTCCTCAATCATTATAGCCATCCTGCATCAATAGATTTATTATAAATAAAATACTGTTTTTAATAACTAATTGAGCTGGCTGATTCTTTGCCTTTAATATATATGTACAGTATGTGCTGTCGCACTAGTTTAATGTTTTCTGACATTAATATTATTAGCTGGAGAAAGTGGCAAAGTCGGTAAGATACTCGACCGCGGATCAGTTTGTGTGGGGTTGAAATCATGGGCTCGCCCGTCACTGACATCGCTTTCAAGTGAGGAAACTGACGTTAACCTTAGCTTTACTAGCTTTACCATTTACCTGTTTGGTGTTTTGTTGCCAGATGGCGCAACTACAAGAACAACTTCATCAATCTTGTCTGTCACCACATCCACTGTGACCAGTTCTGTGACAATCAGTGTTACCAGTCCTGTCACGAAAAACATCACAGTAAGTGTCACATCGCCCGTGAAGTCTGTCGCGAAGACACCAATAAAAGCCGTGACCACCCCGGTCACCAAGGGTGTAACGCTCAGCGCGACGACTCCTGTGAAAGGAGGCGTGGCTACTGCGCTGAGCAGGGGCGGGGTCTGTGAGAGGGAGGAGCCTGCAGTGTTCCACGAGGTCTTTGTGATGGAGGTGGAGAACGAGCAGGAGGTGGTGCTGTGTAGTCCTGGTGGAGGAGTGGAGGAACTGGTGCTGGGCTCCAGTCCACAGGCTGTCAATGAGGAGGTGGAGGTGATACTAGAGGGAGAGGAGATAGAGCATGGTGAGGGGGGCAGTGGCGCCCCCGTGGAGATAAATATTGAAGAGGCGAATTTTGAGGTGAAGTCATCGTCTAGTAAAAACACAGAACAAGATATGCACGCTGCATCAGCTGTATGTTGTTTTGAATGTACATGTATATTTACTGTGAATATATGATCTGTTCTGCTGATGTTCTACTTCTTTACTTGTATGTAATAGAATATAATTATAATTATATTGAACCAGCACTGTCTGTCTGTCTGTCCATCTGTCTGTCTGAAGTAACGCTGAGCGTCATGATTCATATTTAAAATTCCTCAATAATTTAGCTAATTCCAACTTTTACATTTGTTCATTAGTAAAATATCGCCTTAGGATTGAGAGGTTAGATTTATAATCCAGGTTCAGTTAAAATAGACCATTTTTCCTAGATGTCTGCATTTTTACACACGGGTACATTCTAGTATAGTATAATAAATATAATATGTATTGAAGTATTAGAAAGCATTTATTTGCGCACAACTCTTTTCCTACAGCAGCTATTGTAGTGTATTTTTAATACAATATGTGTGTGTGTGTGTGTGACTGCGTTTGCAACGCGTTCAATATTCTATAGCACGTGTTGTCTGTTGGTCCTCACGGTTTCAGGCCACCTGTAGATCCTTACGTAATATTCTTCATTGGCTTCCCGTTTTTCAAAGATTTAAGTATAAATCGCTTTGTTAACTTTCAGAACACTTACCTTTGATAAACCTTCGTACCTTTGCAATCTCATAATTCAATATCAACGTTCCAGTAAGCTTCGTTCTTCCGATGCCAAACTGCTCAAAATTCCTAATATTCTCACATCCTTAGGTAGACGTTCATTCTTTTTCAGCTCCTACCTTGGAACAGGTAGGAGCTGAAAAAGAACCTTCTGATCTTCGCTTATGTTCTACTACTTCCACTTTCTGTTGTAATTAAAAACACACCTCTTCTCGCCATAGATTTTATCATCTTGATTTTATCATCTGTTTGTTATCACTGAACTGGCACCGTTTAGGATCTTTTTCTTTCTCTTCATGTGTTTTTTCACATCGTTTGGGGTGAATCGATTTGTAGTGACATGTGATGCGGTCGTCTCTGACATCATCCTTGTATATGGAAACTGACGTTAAACCTTATTTTATATACATATATATATATATATATATATATATATATATATATATATATAATAAAGGTTTAACTGATAAACTGTGATAAACTGATCGTACTAGTAGTGATATAGTAAATGGATGAATCTTGCTGCGGGATTCTCTTCTGTATTTTTGTACGATCGTGCCTGTAATTATTGTAAATTTATAGGATTGAAAAATTCAATGTGGACAAATTTGCCTATCAATTCTATTAAGCCAAAAGCTCTACCTGGCTGTTTATCTGCAAAGGATATATTAGTTTTGTGTTTTAATTTAGTTTAGCAATTTTTTGTATTAAAACTAAAATAACCTAATGTTTTTCGGTTTCCTTACTCGAAAGCGACGTCAGTGACGGGTGAGTCAGGATTTGAACCCCGCACATACTGATCCTCGGTCGAATATCTTACCGGTATCGCCCCTGGCTCCATCCGTGTTATTACTTGCTATGCTTAGTAATGAAATAATGGATAATGTTATAATTTTCAGGCATTCTAAATTATGAAGCTGCACTTTACTCTTGTGCAGGAGAAACAATCGAGTGAAGAAAAGGAGGTGGAGACTCAGGCAGTGATTGACAGCACGGAGGGAGGAGCTGCTAGAGATGAAGACACGCCCACTACTGTCTCTAAGACAGAACTGTTACCAATTGACTACAACCTCTCGCCTGCTAGTAGCGTTATGTCCACTGAAACAGTCGAGTCGAGTCAGGGTCATCATTCCAAGTCTTCTCTTAAAGGTTGTGTATCCATGATGATATTTGGCTTCTCTGACTTAGGTCCCACTTTTAAAATCATTCGTTAGCTAGTGACGTTTCATGGGCCAAATATTGTAATTCTGATTTGAGTTTGCTGCCGAGGTTTTAGATTTTAGATTCAGAATGCCTTGTTACTTAGATTTTATCAGAATTAATAGTTACTTCTCTGTCCATGGAGTGGCTGAGTGAATATAATAGCTGCATCCCATAATTGTTAGTACCAATGAATTCACATTGATGAGTATATAAAATGCTGTCATTTTGCTTTAAAATAAATTATTGATGTTGATTTAAATTCTGAGACAACAGTTCGAGAGTATACTGTGTATAGCTTAATAAATTTACACTGTGGTATCGCTGTAAATAAAGGTGTTTAGATGTTTTGCGTATATTGACTGTTGTAACACAGCTAGTGGCAGCAGCAGCAGAAGTGCCAGAGCTGGAAGGAGAAAGAGCTACAGCAGACTGTCGGTATGTTGCTCTAACTGATTTGTACAATTTGTATGCTCTCTTTACTTTGGACTGATTTTCTGGATTTTGGAATTTGCACCATTTTTGGACCTTCTTTTTGCTCGCCGGCTTGATTCTGTCTCAGTAGTGCTCGATGTTGTCATTGATGACTGTAGCACCCTAATTGTTGTTATTGTTATTATTATTTATAATATATTTAAAGAATTTCCTCATCTGTAGTAGAGATTTCAGTGGACAAGTTTTCTTTGTTGTCTTATTCGGTGTCTACTCAATGCTGCACAATGCTGTATTATCAGAGATAGTAATATTTTTATGTGTATGTCTTGGGCTAAACTTCCCATGTACTTAATGGATAAATATTGATATTTTTGTAGTCTTTTATTTATCTAGACAATCCTGTTACATGACTTTGAGAATGCAACTGAACAGTAGCTATTTTTAATCTTTCCTAATCAGTCGAAATGATAAGTAGGTGTTAAGGCGTCTAATTTGGCGAGATCGACTAAAAGTACGATAGTGAAGTGAAGTAGCCTGGTAGTTGATAGGCCACGGTAATTGCAGTCGTATTATTCTATTGAAGTGATCCCTATCTAAATTATTAGTGTATTTTATGTGCTGGTTGA
>CAJHZI010000815.1:105000-155000 GCA_905160935.1 Enchytraeus crypticus | reverse complement strand
CCTCTCTCTTGCGCCAGCTGGGTGCAGTGATAGGGTTGGTATATCTACTAACTCTGTCTATTTATCTGTCTGTCTCTCTGTCTCTCTCTCTATATCTCTCTCTCTGTATCTCTATCTCTCTTTCTGTCGCTCTCTCTCTCTGTCGCTGATCAGTGTATAGTTTGGCGTGCAAGAACTATTTCAGGGACACTAAAGAGACCGTCTATATATAACTCTGTCTATCTGTTTGTCTCTCTCTCTCTCTCTCGCTATCTCTCTCTCTCTCTCTCTCTCTCTCTGTCGCTGATCAGTATGTAGTTTGGCGTGCATGAACCATTGAAAGGACAATATGTACAAGAACTGTTAAATCTAGTTTAACGCTAACTATTGGAAGGACACTATAAAAGATCGTTTAGCTGCAAATGGAACTTCTGACCTCCTACTTGCTAATAACTCGAGCATTCTACCGACCATGGCCATCTGACCGGCACACAATGTCTGTATTAGACATTTTCAAATTATCTTTCCATTTATATCAGTTGGACAGCCGAATGGATAGCAAGATTGACTGATAAGCAGGAGAGCATTGATTCAAATCCCTGCTGGATCGTATATGACTATATGATATCCCCTGTGATATTGAAACAGGCGTTAAATTTAGATTTTCATTTTGAATTCAACTTTTCAAATTCATATATGTCCTTATTTGTTACAAGAAACCCTGGGGGCAAATCCAGTGATCTGTCAAAGCATATTCTGGTCACGCTATAGACTATAAATTTTTGTAACGTTTGTTTATTCTAACTTTGTAGATTTGTTTGCCGCAAGTAAAACTGACCAATTGAAAATTGAATATTGTTCCAAATAATAAACTTAGCAGAGTCAGTGGCATGGTCAGATGGGCTTACTACTGCATATCTATACATACGATGTTCAGTGAATGCGTCCTTCAGAGACCTTCATTTACTGATTGATTGAATGATATTATGTCCCCGTGTTGTGTCCGGGTTCCCTGTGTTGTGTCCGGGTTCTTTAAAGAATTGATCAACCGGTGACTGCACGTGTTATAGTAGACGACTAAAGCACTAAGATCCACACCAACATCAGAAAGGGCATTCGGTTGGTGAGCTCCTTGGCTCCGAAATTGTTACAAAAATTTAAACGAATAGAAAAGTCTCAAATAGGTGATTGACTCATGCATGATATAATGAAGGACAGAAAGGATTTGAGACAGTCCATTCGTATCCCGACCCTAGTTTAACTGGGATTCAAGGGAAGAAGATGATGATGATGATTGAATGATGTCTGTTGTAGGAGGATGAGCCTAAGAAGAGAAGGAACTCAGAAGTGGAGTCACCGGCTGTGTCTGGTCTAATCTCTGCTAACAGTGGCGTCACCAGTGCTAGCAATGCAGGAGAACCTAAAGCTAAAAAGCGTCGATGAGTCAATACCTCGACGATTCAGCTGCTGAACTGTTGCCTCAATTCATACTTTTTATATGTGTTCTTCTGTATGTTAGTCTGATAGCTGTGTGGTGACTGTACAGTGTGTGATAGGCTGATAGCTGTGTGGTGACTGTATAGTGTGTGATAGGCTGATAGCTGTGTGATAGGCTGATAGCTGTGTGGTAGGCTGATAGGTGTGTGATAGGCAGATATCTGTATGATAGGCTGATAGCTGTGTGGTGATTGTACAGTGTGTGATAGGCTGATAGCTGTGTGATAGGCTGAAAGCTGTGTGATAGGCTGATAGCTGTGTGGTGACTGTATAGTGTGTGATAGGCTGAAAGCTGTGTGGTGATTGTATAGTGTGTGATAGGCTGAAAGCTGTGTGATAGACTGATAGCTGTGCGGTGATTGTATAGTGTGTGATAGGCTGATAGCTGTGTAGTGACTGTACAGTGTGTGATAGGCTGATAGCTGTGTGGTGATTGTATAGTGTGTGATAGGCTGATAGTTGTGTGATAGGCTGATAGCTGTGTGTTAGGCTGATAGCTGTGTGGTGACTGTATAGTGTGTGATAGGCTGATAGCTGTGTGATAGGCTGATAGCTGTGTGGTATGCTGATAGCTGTGTGATAGGCTGATAGCTGTGTGATAGGCTGACAGCTGTGTAGTGACTGTACAGTGTGTGATATGCTGAAAGCTGTGTGATAGACTGATAGCTGTGTGGTGATTGTATAGTGTGTGATAGGCTGATAGCAGTGTAGTGACTCTACAGTGTGTGATAGGCTGATAGCTGTGTGGTGATTGTATAGTGTGTGATAGGCTGATAGCTGTGTAGTGACTGTACAGTGTGTAATAGGCTGAAAGCTGTGTGATAGGCTGATAGCTCTGTGATAGGCTGATAGCTGTGTGGTGACTGTATAGTGTGTGATAGGCTGATAGCTGTGTGATAGGCTGATAGCTGTGTGATAGGCTGATAGCTGTGTGGTGACTGTAGTATGATGTAGAAGGCTATGTATAGTGTATTATATGGGTTGATATGAGATCGGTTAATTATGTTTTTTGACGGATCTTCTGTTGTCTGCACACTGGCTTTGTCGTCGCTGAGAAAAACTGATAATTCTAGAAACTTGTAGAACTTGAAGAGCACTGTTAATAATGAATATTACTAATCCCTAACAATGTTTAATTTATATTGTAGATGGGATATTGAAATCTAATTTGAAGCTATCAGTCGATATGAAACTTTCATTTAAATTTGTTTGATAATGTAATTGTGAAGAGAACAATGTGATGGGCTTTGTGCAGTAGCTATAGATGACAGTTGCAGCTTTTAATTATTTCTATGTTACCAGTGGCGATGTCCTAATGCAAATTCTTGTCCTTCATTTGCTTATGATATCAGAGTTTAATGGTAGGTGTGCATGCATCATAAGCGTATGCAATTTAGCATACTTTTAGCTTTTAATATTATAGTAGTAATTTATTGATGTTTTATCGTAGTTAATTAACGTGTATGGTTACGTCAAGAATTTCTTATTGACAGATCCTTAGCTACTGTGTAGTTCCGTGGGTTCGATTCCTCAGCGATTCATATCATGGACTGGCACTGGATCGATATATATTTTTGTTAAAGATGATTAATCAATTATCGATTTAAGCAGATTGTTTTAAATGGTAAATATCAGAATGTTGTCAATTTAGTGAGGTGTATTCTTACTGTTATTTCTATATCAAGAGTTACGATAATTGAGCGTGTTTAAATATGAAGGCATTTATTTCATTATAGTATTTTTAACTCATGAGCATCAATTCGGGTGAGTGCTGCTATTGTATTGTACCTATTATCAATACGTATCTCTTACAGGTCAAAATATCTGAACAAGTTAATATACCTTTAATGTGTTCAATTAAACTGAATTTAATTTAATAGTGTTTTTTCACTCCTTTCAGTTCATTCTCTTGGGTCACGTATTAAGAATGTCTGATGATAGATATGCAGAGACTGCAATAAATTGGAAACCAAGCCAAGGAAAAGAGGAAGACCTAGAAGTACTTGGTTCAGCACGATCAACAAAGGTTTAGAATATTTTGAACATTCCATGGGAAGTTGCTGTGAGAGTTGCTGAAGACAGAAAAGAATGGAGGAGTGTTGTCGCCCTATATTCTCTTCAGAACGCAAGGGACTGATGATGTTGATTTCACTTCAGGCAGCATTCTATCATACGAAATAAATGCGTGTAGGGAAAGTGAACTGCGTCACAAAGGCCTGAATGCACTAGCATGATCCTGAGTGTTGACAATGCTGTATTTTTTATGACTCCAACAGATGATTTAGCTTTTTCTACATGCATGTTCAATGTCTAGAATTGAATTCACAACTGAAACAGCAAGTGTTTTATATGAATCGTCTATATCTGCTGGCTGGAGCAGTGGCGATGTCGTTTAGATGTCTGACCGCGGATCATTATGTATGCATTCAAATCCTCGGCTTCCCGTCGCTTATATCGCTTTCCAGAGATAAACCTGACTGACAAACTGGTTGTGTGGCTTTTACGAAGTGATATATTACTGTAAAATGAACTATTTAGCAACAACAGTAACACTACTGCTTGATTATTACATGGAGATTCTGTTTATTAAATCAATTAAATCAATCATATATTAAATATATGACCTTTCAATTGTGATTGGTTATATAACTGTTTAACAATTGCAGAAACAAAAGCAAATGTCTAGAACTACTGTAGACATTGCTTCCTGTAGTGATAGAATATTGCACTATAGCTTTTATTAATCTAGTTAGTTATTTAATTTAGACCAGAGATTACTTGTATATTAATTATATGTTCACGAAGAAATATTAATATGATGTATTATATTACAGAGAATACCGACTACTACATGTATATAATCTATTGTATTTGATACTACAGCATCTCAAGTTTCGGTCTTCCTCTAGCCTTCTTTCTTTACATTTTTCCTTCTATTATCTCTTTTTGTAAACCATTCCCTCTCTGAACATGACACATCCAGTTCTTTTTTCGATTCTTTATGATATTTATCCGTTGTCTTAATGTGCCAACCCTATTTAGAAGGTTAGAGGAAGACCGATACTTGGGATGTTTTATGATTTGATGACCCATTCTTATGTTGATATGAAGAGAAGATAGAAATATGTGAAGGTGTTTTATGTATTGGACCTGCCAATAGGCTGTGCACTGAGAGCGAGAGAGAGAGACTACTACTATACAGTCTATTATATTTTAACTTAATTAGCATACCAGCGTCGTGGTTTTAATATCTCACTTGCCTGTTAGGCAGGAGGTCAAGAGTTCCAATCAGATCTGGTCCTTCTGAACTAATATCTAAGAGGTATCGAAACTTTAAGCTTAGCGTCATGATATTAAATAGAAGACCCTGCAAAGCCTTCTGTGACGCTCAGATATGAACCTATCAGTTTTAAATATATCATTTGCTACATATGCTACTGTCTTGATCTACGAATAGAAATGAAGGCAAGCTCACTGACGCAATAGAGAATCGACAGACGTTGTGCTGAGCTGATGTCATGATGAGCTACAATGACGTCATGGTAATCTACAATGACGTCATAATGAGCTACAATGACGTCATGATGAGCTACAATGACGTCATGATGAGCTATGATGACTTCATGTTAAAATACAATGACGCCATTATAAGTTAGGATGACGAACACAGATAACAGGTGATAATGATTCAATCAATCTCAAAGATTTCCTTAGCTTGCTTTTAGCCAGGTGCCAGGAAAGGACGGATAAGATTCAGGAATCAGAAGTATAGCAAGGATATTTTCTATGATATTTGCATTCTAATTAGTAGGCTTTCTAGTTTTAACAAAAGTAAGTGTGAAAAGAATTTTTGAAGTAATTTTCAAAAGTCAACTTGAATTTACATCCTAACGACAAGTCACGTCAATGTTACTGTAAAAGGCAGGTAGGTTGACAATATAAACTAAAACTTGCGATGACGATACTGTCGCTTATACGTATGAAATGACGTCAGAACGTCAGACTAGCCAGGATGTTTCAATTACTAATGGTCAAGATAATATGGGATCACAATTTTCTAACCTTTTACGCATGATAATAATAACACACATTATAGTGAAATGATCAACTACGTTGATATCTATCACTTTTAATACCACATGTTAAATCCGTTAGGCAATTTTGTCCATTTTTCGTGTAGCCAGTCCAGTGAATGTCGCGAGATTTTACTCTCAGATCAGCACGGCTGGGATTCGAACCCACGATGGTTCAATTCACCTAAGGGTCTGTCATTTAATCTTCATGACGTTGTCTACACCTCTAACAATTGCGCTAATGAGATATTCAAATAAATGACGTCATAAATTTCTATTGACAATCCCCGTTAAGTTGACGTCACATGATTTGACAACACGTGACGTCACCGTTACTATGGATGAAGGCAGGAGTGATGACGTCAGGAGGCGGTACGTCCACGTGACCAGTGACGTAGAGACGAAGAACTATGAGCCAGAACTCTTTCTGCTCGCCTCTGTTCCACGTGTAGGTCGTCTCGTGGTTGCCATACTGGTTGCCGCTGAACATTCGAATAGGCACTGTCTCAGCCGAGAACAGCTGCAGATCTGTGTGACAAATAACAGCTGAAGATCTAAGTGACAAATAACAGCTGTAGGTCTATGTGACAAAATAACAGCTGTAGATCTGTATGACAAAATAGCATCTGTAGATCTGTGTGACAAATGACAGCTACAGATGTATGTAACAAATAACAGCTGCAGATATGTGTGACAAATAACAGCTGCAGGTCTGTGTGACAAATAACAGCTGCAGAGATGTATGACAAATAACAGCTGCAGATCTGTGTGACAAATAACAGCTGCAGATATGTATGACAAATAACAGCTGCAGATCTGTGTGACAAATAACAGCTGCAGGTTTTGTGTTATAAAATAACAGCTGTAAATCTGTGTTACAAATAGCAGTTGCAGGTCTGTGTGACAAATAACAGCTGCAGATCTGTGTTACAAATAACAGGTGGAAATCTGTGTGACAAATAACAGCTGCAGGTGTATGCAACAAATAACAGCTGCAGATATGTGTGACAAATAACAGCTGCAGATATGTATGACAAATAACAGCTGCAGATATGTGTGACAAATAACAGCTGCAGATATGTATGACAAATAACAGCTATAGATCTGTGTGACAAATAACAGCTGCAGGTTTGTGTGACAAATAACAGCTGCAGGTATTCAATTATACAGTACGCAAGCTCTATTCATATCACGATCGTAGCTAAAGGGGATTTCAAGGGAAGATGTTGATGCTGATGATGAGGATAATGATGATGACGATGATGATGATTGTGCTAAGAGATGGGTGATGTTGATAAATACCAATTAGCTACAAGTCTACGTGACTAATAACACTCAATTATTACTCGGCAGATTCAATGACTTATCAATGATTATAATTATTGATTGACCGATTGGCGGATCCTGGGGGCGTGGGTCCCCATAGGCCCTCCGATAGAAAATTTTAAGCTATATTTTCATTGCTTTGATTTCAATTTCAATGTGTAAATATGTATGTAAGTGCAGTGGTTATCAGGGGAGACGCGAGGGAACTCAGTACCACTAGCTCGAATTTTTTAAAATATAGGCCAACTCGGGGCCAAAATTTGGTATACTAAGGGCCTGTATATTGGAAGGGGACTCGACAAATGTTGACCGTTAAATGAAACAGTCAACATTTTTTAGCCGTCAATTTTAAATTTAACCACTGTATAAGAGTAAAAAGGGTGTAAGAAAAAAGGTGAACTCTGTCCCTGAGCAGTTGTGCAACCGGCCTTGGCAGATGGGGCTTAAGGCCCCCATACTGTCAAAATTCACCTCTGTAACCGTATTATTGGCTACATGTTGGGATATGGCTTAACATTTTGTGAAGGGATTAACAAAGTACTCGATTGAGTGCTCTTTAAGAAGCGTACAGAACACTAGAGCTATATATATTTACTGATTGGAATTATTAATCGTCTAGTCCCTCATATATGAACTGATAGATTTACGTCATTATTTTAATCAATTCTACTGAGTCAAAAGTAATATTGCTTAAGATTAATTATAAAATCTATTTTACATCTACAAGTCTATGACACCACTATTAGATTAGGAAAATGGATTTCGATCCACCACTTGCTGTAGCCAGTGGCGATGTCGGTAAGATACTCGACCGCGGATCAGTATGTGCGGATTTCAAATCCTAGGCTAGCCCGTCACTGACATCGCTTTTGTGTGAGGAAACTGACGTTAACATTAGCTTTTTTACCACTATTCCTGAATTGTGCCTATTACGTACCTGAGGTTTTGTTAAGCCACTGCATAGCTCGTCTCATGGTGTCACAGAGCCTCTCAAACAGAGGTATCCCCACTATACCCCCCGCACTGAGCATCGTGGGTTCAAAGGTCACGTAATTGAGCAGAATTTGAGGCTGAGGGGGCAGGGACCCCCCGTCGAAAGGCCGCACAAAACTTATCCGTAATATCCGAAGATATTTTGTCGTAAAGCGACCCGATTCTACGAAAAATGATCTCTGAGTATCCGGCTCACCAGCTGTAGAGATAAATCAATAAACCCGTTATAAATCAATTCATTCGTTAGATCTGATTAAGAAATGTGCATTGAATTATTAATTTATATTTTTATGATGAATATGTTTGTTAATTAAACAATGACACATGAGTTTTTGAATGCTTACAAAGTATTACGTCTGTCTGTATATTTGTCTCAGTATACTCTCTCGCGAGACAAATACTCGCTGGGCTCTCTAAGCTTCATAATCAAATAGCGAGTTTGGTTAAGGAGACAGAGAGTCGGGGGATTTGAAGACACTATGTTAGCGTCGTGTCTTCAAATCTCACTTGGGCTATACAACTGGTAAAGTTTAATTTGGCATGTCAGTAGTGTTTTGAGAGTTTATATGAGTAGAGTCTACTTTTATGGTTAAGGGTGAAACTATCTTCCTTTAGCCCTATACCTAAAACTTATACTATTATAGGAATGCTTTAGGATTAAATGAATGAAGCGAAGACCTGTGGCGCGGGCTACGACCTAGCTCCAATTAATTCCTTATCAATTAATTTAATTCAGCTTCTTCGAATTATTTAATGTCAATAACTGAGATGTAGCCCCACTACTAGCCCGTCATTGACGGGCTTTGCAGCTAGTTGTTAATAAATAGTCAAACAACGTTATAGATCTATTGGGTAATAAATGCATTAAAATATAATTTAAAACGCTTTTTTATTTTTAAAGAACCAAAGGCCAAATCTTAGCATGGTTTTCCTGTTTCGAAGGTAGGCCTATGTCTGGATGGGATTAGATCCGAATTTGAATCATGCACCTACAGATTCACCGTGTCATAGTGAACTTAATAATTGCTTAGTTATTACATGTAAATTCATCATCATCATCTTCCCCTAAATCCCAGTTAAACCAGGGTCGGGATACGAATAGACTTTCTCCAGTTTGAAGTTTATCCATTACATGTAAATTAATGTTAATTAACTAATGGAAAGTTATACTGTATTTGTCCATTAGTGCGTGCACAAGTTCACCTGTCTGTATCGAGTTTTTGCATTAATAGCTATAGATATCATCATGTATGAGCATTCACTATAATGTGTGCTTATCCAATAATTGTGTAACAATCAGACAAAGGATTGATAAAACAGATAGTTGACTAATCACAAATGCTTAGGCTGAACCGTAGATGAAAAAAACGTTTTTTCGTTTTTTTAGGTTTTTATATCTTTGAAAAAAACGCGTTTTTGCGTTTTTTATTTTTTATAAAATAAAAAAAGTAAAAAAAACCTAAACCATGATTTGACGTTCACTGCACATAAATATTGAGAAATTGCCGTTAGTTTCGTGCCATAAACATCACTATATAAAAGGTATTTCATTACATTTTTGATTTTCCTAGTTGGGCAGATGTTCTAATTGTTAAGACATTGTCTATTCTTAATTTCTTACGGATTTAAATTTTCTTGTATTGATAATTATGAACAACTGACAGTGTGGCAGTATGTGACCTGAAAGTGTTTGTTTATATTTGTATGGAGTCCATGGACATACTTTAGAACTTTAGAACTTTAGATTAAGTAAAGTTGTAATAAAATTGTTTAGTGTTATGGAATGAAGGCATAATAATATATATGCAAGCTACGTGTACGCTACTAACGTTTTTTCAAAGTTGTTTAGCGTTTTTTGTTTTGGAAAAAACGCGTTTTTTTACGTTTTTTATTTTTGGTAAGAACGTTTTTTTCATCTATGGGCTGAACATGTGATTAAAAACAATTGATGTTATTTTGTCTGATAATTTCACTATAATAAAGTTTTTTAGCTCTTTGCAGTGAAATTGTGGATGAAATTTTGTCAAGAACCATACTTTCGCGCCTTTTGATTTCCACTGTCTTCCATGATCTCAACTTTAATCGACCAGTATAAAACACGCTCTTATATCGACATGTCTATTAGCCTACAGAATATTCAAGACACACCTAATGTATCATATTCAAGAAACATCTAATGCATTAAATCAGTGTTACTTAAAAGTAAAGAACAGCATGATTTGAGAAGTGTCTAGACGTACGACAGTCGTGCTTCAGCTTGTAGTCGATGGACTGAACGTTGGTGATGCGGATTTGCCGCTGATGCTGAATCCAGGACGCGGCCTTCCTGAACACCGTCGAGAAACTCTCGTACTGGGGAGCCGCGAACTGAGACCCCTCGTCTAGGTTAGCGGGCACGAAATCCGCGCAGCCTGCATTAACAACAACAATATCAATTAGAGTGCTACAGTCATCAATGACAACATCGAGCAGTATTAAGTCAAAATCAAGCCGGCGAGCAAAATGAATGTTGGACCATTCATTTGACGGTGCAAATTTCAAAATCCAGAAAATCAGTCAAAAGTGCATTTTAAGAATGTCAATCAATCAATTAAAGCTGTAAAGCTGTAAATCCAATGTTAACGTCAGTTTCATCTCAGTGACATCACTGACGGGAGAGCCCACGATTTGAACTCACACATGCTGACCCGCGGTTGGATATCTTACCGACATCGCAATTAATTAACTAATTTATAATTAGTTTATTAATTGTACAGTATAATTCACTAGTCAATTAAATATTCAACAAATTAATTAACTTGTTTTTTAGTCAATTAATTAATTATTCAATGAATTAAGTTATTGGTTCTTCATTACTTTATTAATTGTTCAGTGTAATTCATTAGTGAATAGATGAATTCAATAAAAAATTTACTCCGCTTATTTACTAATGCATTTCTATCTACAAGTGTCCACAATAACAAAAATTGTCCTAGTGTCTACCGGCCATGAGACACTTGGGCTGGCGTGAAATACAACAAAGCACGAGCAACGGAAATGATTAGAAAACCAGCTCGGAAATAATATTTTTGTGTTAGATTGTACTATTCTCTTTTCTTAGATTTATTTTAAAAATAGAGGCAAGAGCCTGTCGCTAAACGACACGTATGAACTGACTGGTTCAATGATTTGTGGGTCATATTTTAAATTGTTTTGAAACCAATTTAATTAATAATGGTATTCACTTTAAGTACTCTACGTTCAGATACCAGATACATGTATGTCAGACCTTATAAGTACTGATTGATAAGATCTGAATTCTGGAAGACGATGTCAGTGATTTGATAATTAAACTCTATTTCTAATTTAATTCAATTCAATTTATAATCAGGGAAGGTCTACTAAGAGAGGTCATAGAAGGTAGAATGGAGGGAAAAAGGCAGAGGCAGGCCGAGATTAGGTATGTTAGATGATTAAAAGGCCCACTCATATGTGGAAATGAAGAGTAAGTCGGAAGATAGAGAAGAGTGGAGGCGTTATATACCATTTTACTTGCCAGTAGGCAGTGCACTAAGAAGAAGAATAAGAAGAAGAATAAGAAGAAAGCTAAAGTTAAAGTCAGTTTCCTCACTCGAAAGCGATGTCAGTGACGGGGACGGGCGAGCCCAGGATTTGAACCCCGCACATACTGATCCGCGGTCGAGTATCTTACCGACTTCGCCACTGGCTCCAGCCAGTTGCAGAAGAAGAATCAACTTCGACACTGCACGTACCTATTTCTTCGAACTGAGGCGGACCTATCTGGAAGTAGACCCTGGCGGTGATGAGGAAGGAGGTGTTGAACTTGACGCTCTCCACCCAGCTCGTCTCGTCAGCATCCCCCCCCACCCCCCACTCGTGGAACTTCATCTCCAGTGTCTCCACGTTCAGTATTCTTCCTTCAACATACAACCAAACGTGTACACCATCTTCATGAAACGTGTACACAATCTTCATAAAATCAAACGTATACACAATCTTCATACCACCAAACGTGTACACAATCTTCATACCACCAAACGTGTACACAATCTTCATACCACCAAACGTGTACACAATCTTCATACAATCAAATGCGTACACAATCTTCATACAACCAAACGTGTACACAATCTTCATACCACCAAACGTGTACACCATCTTCATACAATCAAATGCGTACACAATCTTCATACAACCAAACGTGTACACAATCTTCATACAACCAAACGTGTACACAATCTTCATACAACCAAACGTGTACACAATATTCATACAACCAAACGTGTACACAATCTTCATACGACCAAACGTGTACGCAATCTTCATACAACCAAACGTGTACACAATCTTCATACGACCAAACGTGTACACAATCTTCATACAACCAAACGTGTACACAATCTTCATACCACCAAAGGTGTACAGACTAGAACCATATATGTATAAATTCTTTAACTTACAACTATAGGTTCAGCATACCCCTATAGAAGCATGTAATCTTTAACATACCATTATGGTTTGTAAATCTTCATAAATCTTCAACATGCCGCTATAGTTGTATACAATTTTCAATAATAGGTGTACCAAACCTTTAATAGACAACTATCATTTCACAACATCTTCAAAATGTAAGAATTGCAAAAGTAGAAATTACCAAATTTGTGGGTGATATAATTGGCCAAAATTTCACTTGGCAACGCCATATTTTATTTGTATCGCTCGACTTGTCAACTCCTTATATGTTCATAGATTTTAAGCACATAATCAGAAAGAGTACTGACCAGGCAGAGGGTAGTGACGTAGATGTTGGTTGAACTTGGATATGGTGTCACCGAAGCTTTCGTATATCCCAGCAGAGTTTCGCTGTGGCACTAGGTTAACGTATCCGAGCTGTTGGGCGCTCGAATCCCACCTTTCTCTAGGCACTACCCATAACCTAAAATATTAAAATGTGTACACAATACATTGACTGCTTGGAAGAACCTAAATAAATATATATATATATATATATATATATATATATATATATATTTATATATATCAGTATTATCTCAGTGCACTGCCTCTTGGCCAGGTCCATGGCATATAACTCCACACATTTCTATCTTATGCCTTTCTCTACATATTAGCATATGAATTAGTTATCAAATCATTCAGTATCCCAAGTCTCGGTCTTCATCTAACCTTTTTTCCTTCCATCCTTCCCTCAATTAGGCTACCTCTTTCAGCAAACCATTTCCTCGCAGTATATGACCCATCTAGTTCTTCTTTCTATTCCTAATGATATCTTATAAAGGCCCATATGATCAATTGTATATTCATGCAAACCAAATATAGCACTTCTTCGTTCGTAATTTTGTCAGTCCTTTTGATCTTCTCAAGTCTTCTCAATAGCCACATTTCGAACTCTTCCAGTTTTCAAATACACTCCTTTCATTAGGTCCATGTCTCACAACCTTACTGGAGCGTGGTCCACACTAAAGTCTTTCAAATCTTTATTTTTGTGGATTTCTTCCAACTTTTATTGATAGTTCTTTCCACAAGCTTAAGAGTTGCAGATAATCAAGGAATGGTAGCGGGAAGCGAGACTCGACTGCAGAAGATAATGGATAGCCTGAATGATACGATATTGAAATGAATATTAAAGAATGATGATTACTATCAAAAAGACAAAAGTGATGAGAGCGTCCCAGGATAGAGGTGAAGTCAATATTACAATAAATAGTACGTAATTAGAACAGGAAAGGAGTTTTAAAAACTTAGGACACACTAAAACAGATGATGGGATGTGAGACTGAAATATGCATTTACTGTTCAGTGTACAGGCGAGAGATAAGTAGGTCTATGCCTACGCAAATTAATCCTGCCTTCTTCCGGCTTCACTTCCGTTAAATCCGTAGGTGTTGAAAATTGAGTAGGAGTTAAGCTCTTATCTAAGTTTAACTCATTTCATGACTTTTATTCAGGTCAAATTAAAAACTCTTTTCGCGACTTTTATTCAGGGAAAATTTAAACATATACATGGGCCTAAAGCTCTAAAGCTCGCTGGATTCATAACAATTGTTATCATAGCCTAATAATAAAGGCGGCTCTGCGAGCGGTTATTGACATTACCACATGCATCTTGATTTGCTTTAAACAACATTCACATTGTATCAATTTAGATTTTACTTTTATTAGATTTTTCTTTCATTAATGAATTTCAAAGTGACTTTCATTCAACATTTATTCAATTCTTTTCTCCAAACATGACTTTTTATCCAGTTGCTCATTATTTCTTCATCTTTTATTCATTCTTCTAAATTCGATTATTCACTAATAATTATTTTTCAATTCATCAGGTCCAAGGGAGATTCATTCACTGCAGGGCAGCATATATTACACTGTAATCTAAGAAATCTCGAGAATTCCCCTTTAGCATGTATTGTGTACCTGACGTTTACAATCTGCATAATTAATCTGAGCTACAACAAACATCAGAACTTTGGGTATACATGCATGAGACAACAACGTAAAATGACTTGTGTATTGTATATCCTTACAGCAGGACAATCGGTTTTAATATTTATTTTAAAATATTACATAGGGTAGATGCTATATTTGGTCTTTCTTGAACATTTTAATTTTCTTATTCGCAAATAGGTAAAACTTACGCTCGTTACAATAGCGCAGTGCCAGACATTCTGAGAAAACTTTAAGAATCTTCTTATATGGAGCGGGGTTAATTTTCTGATCGATTAGAGGCGTAACGTTAACGTGACTATAGACTCGAGTCGCTTGACTCCATAACTTCAACATTCGATTAAATATTTGACGATTACGGTATTAGGTATATATATATATATATATATATATATATATATATATATATATAACTAACAATTAACTACCTAGATAAATTCATAAGTTTATGATTGGTCAGTTTCCCGTGATAAACAATCATTTTTTGATCAGCTGGTTCACTCATTTCTGTAAAGGTTGTAGTTGGCTTCATTGGTAGTTATAAGCGGAAGGCTACATATATATCCTGGTATGAGGTATAATTATTTGAATTCGATGAAATTTTTGATATAATTTTTCCTTTACTTCA
Organism: Enchytraeus crypticus; assembly: GCA_905160935.1. Classification (NCBI taxonomy): domain Eukaryota; kingdom Metazoa; phylum Annelida; class Clitellata; order Enchytraeida; family Enchytraeidae; genus Enchytraeus; species Enchytraeus crypticus. The sequence goes on along the minus strand of CAJHZI010000815.1, from coordinate 140,042 downwards.
TCAGAATCTGACAATCGCATATAATTAACTATGTTGTATGTAATTAACTACTTCTCTCTGTGATTATTTATAAAGTAAACCTTTGACCCTCTGCGATCAACACCGGAATGCCCTTTTTACGTTGGCGTGGACCAAATGGGCATTCGAGTGTTAAGCGCATAGGCTCAATACAATTAAATTGAATAAGAACACCTAATTTAATAAGAATATCAGTCTCTAGAGCTTGGTGCAAAATTTTTTCTAAACCCGACCATAGTTAAACTGAGATTAAAGGAAGAAGATTGTCAGGGAATTATGCCCTGATATTTTGTATAGTAAGATTACTTATATTATTTATATATATGGAAAGTTATCTAATATTATTTTGATTGATTTTAGTATTTTTATTATTAGGGAGTTCAGAAGTTAGTTAAGCTTATGACGTCACGAGAGTGGGCGGAGCTAGAGGGTTTTTTGTTTTGTTTGAGGGAAGAGGAAGGTGAAGGTCACGAGAGGAAGTGGTAGATGAGATTCCACGTGTTAGTTTGGATAGAGGATTAGAAGGATCGAAAGAATTAGACTGTTATAGAACAGTGTTGGATAATCCTTAGGTGATATCCAAGAGTTGATCAATAGTTGATCAAAGGAAAGAGTTCCCGAAATACGATTAAAGTAAACGCAGTTATTGAGGAATAATCAGTTAGCATTTCCATAGTGGAATTTATGTTTTGACGTGTTAATTAGATAGAGCTAGGTATTGTATTTTCGTTGATCTTATATCAAGTAAAGTCGTTTTAGTGTTTCGAGTTAAACGTGTATATGAATATTTCAGATTCATCATAAGGACTGTCAATTTAAACTTAGGCCTACTTGACTTTTTTTGTTGATGTTATACATTTGGATATTTCTTTATTTTCTTGATCTGTATTAAATTCGCGTTTTAGTTTACATTAAAATAATTAAATATTAAATATTGTAGTCGGTCAGTTAATCCGTAGAAGGTCGGGGTCTTTAGATTAGTGTAGTTTAATTACGAGGTCAGATGCAAAGTCCATTTAAGTAGGACATTAAAGGATTTAGCGTCTGTTTCAGGTGAGGTTAGCCTTGTTGAGGTAGAACACCACCTGACAAAGATGATGATTATATTTAACACATATACCCGGGTCTTATTAATTTGTGGCAGCAGTGTAAAGTGTGAACCTGAGAGCGCGTATGTAGAGGTTCCTCATGTATCTCTTGGTGTGATCGGCCTCGTAGTAGCAGCTCTTGTTCGTGTCCACCACTCCGTCGTACCTGCCCTTCACCTCGACACTCTCACACAGCCTTGCTCGTAACCCTGGGTTATCCAGCAACCACTGGTTAGCTCTGCCTATCAGCGAACTGTAAGCACACAACACACGAGTGTCATTGTAAATGTGTTCACTTACATAATTATGTAAAAAAACCTGGGCTTTCGAGTGAAGAAACTGTCAAACTTAAGAAATCAGCTTTTTCAAATCCTGAAAATTTGAGGATTTCAGGTTTTTCTTAGTTTCCTGAAACTAAGTTTCATGATTTGAAACCCGCACCTACTGATCCTCGTTCAAGATAATTATTTGTAATTGTGTAATATACATAATTATATATGTAATATATCAAAATTTAACCTTCTATTGCGTTCCATCTTCCTGCTAGCCTCATTAGCAATTATAATCATCTATTTTGTAATTAATTGTAAATTTCCTATTCTGTTCTGTCTGTCTTTTTGTAAGCCTGAATTTAAGGGGAGTAATTTTAGTAACTTTTGACACAGTAACTTTATATATATATATACAGTGTATATATATATATATATATATATAAAGATGTATAATTATATATACATGTATATATCCTTATATATAAAGATGAATTATATAAAAATATATATATATAAATATATCTAGGCTATATATATATATATATATATATATATATATATATATATATATATATATATATATATATATACATTTCATCCCAGGTCATTCATTTTTCAGTTGCAGTTGATTCCAGACTGTAGATGCTGCATTGTTTAGTTAAATGCCTACGCTACTTCTTCTTAATTCTTGCTGAAGTCAAAGTCTCGCATAAACATTAATTAGACAAAGACAGGACAAGAATAAATCAAACAAACAGTTCAACATCTTGAGACAGAGGCACAGGAACATGGGCGGGTAGATGCTTAGAGTGTTTAACAGATAGCTACGTGTATTAGCACGTGCATATAGAGCCGCCGCTCTACATAATAATAAAAATCAGACTAATTCAACATAAAACGAACGTATCTCCGACGACCATGTGACTGTTGGTAACAGAAAAAGAACCGTTATGAAAGCTATCCCAGAAACGATATTTGATAAAAATGATATGACAGCTATGCTTCTACCCTTCAAGATGATGCAGATAAAGTTTTCTGTACAGATTCACATTGAACAGCTCAAGCGTGCCTATTAATGAGCGTTACAGCATATCTTGAATGTGTACTATGTACTGTACTTCCTGGCTGGAACCAGTGGCGAAGTCGGTTAGATACTCGACCGCGGATTAGTATGTGCAGATTCAAATCCTGGGCTACTGACATAGCTTTCGAGTGAGGAAACTGACGTTAACCTTAGCTATACCAGCTATACATTGGCCTGCTTCCTATTAGTATGGAAGATAAATGTCATCGGTCTATATTTTTCGTTGACGAAACTTTCTCTGCATTTCTCATTTCTATCTACTTTTGATGCCTTCAATAATTGATGTGATAAACGTATAAAGTATAGGCTAAATATATATAAGAGAGAGAGGGAGAGAAAGAAATGGAGAGAGAAACAAAAGCGTGAGGGAGAGAGAGACAAAGAGAGAGAGAGAGAGAGAGGAGGGAGCAGAAAGGGAGTGTGTTTGAAGAGACGTGGGATTGAAGGCTGGCTATAAGACAGATGTAGACAGAGTTGACCGGAAATGAAACGTCTCAATCAGTATTGCTCTTTTTCTGCTCGGTTAATTATTTATTCTGTCCGTAAACTCCCAGTCGTGCTGGCGCCACTTTAGCTTCTAGCGAGTGACATATGAACTAATATCGACCAGGACCTTTCTGGAAACTTCGAGAAACAAATATATATGAACCATCTGGGATCCGTTAAATCTTACTTTAGTAGAACAACTGACGTTCAGTATAAAGTTTCCCTTACTTGGTAGATTTTAATTATATAAAAATTTAATGCAGATGTTTATTTACAGAACTACAGGCAGAATTTAAATATTCTTCAAACAATACACCCACTTTCTCTCTCTCTCTCTTTCTATTCTCTCTCTCTCTCTCTCTCTCTCTCTCTTACTGCACTGACTATTGGCAGATCCATTTCATATAACTAACGCTAAACCCATAAATGATTTTGAGAAGTGTCTAGTTTCTACTGATTTATGGAAAAAATTTAAACAACTGATACGACTTGGATGGCAAAATTTAAACAAAATTTTAACAATAATTCCATGAGTTACTTTAAATTTTAGTTCACTGCATTTTTTGTTTTTAGAATTATAAACTTTTAGACTATGTTAAACCAATTGAGTCGTCTATCTAGTGCTTTGGCCGTTATGATCATAAATCCATTGTAAATTTTCTTGTATTTTGTGTAGTTTATTTCGGAACATGTAAGAGCCATTGGTGGCCTTTGTTTTTTCCGTTCACGCATCGGCCTACACTTAGTATTTTGCTCTCAAGAATTGACACGTATAATTGCATGTTTGATGAGATAAATTAAATAAATATAAATAATAATAAAAACTCCTCCGCATATTTCTATCCCGTAATCTTCTCTTCATATCAACATACGAATTAGGCCTAGTTGTTAAATGAACCAATTACAAAAATAATGCATAATAATAATAATGACATGCATATTGTATTACAAAAATGTTCTGCCTTTGTCTGTTGTAGTATTTTACTTTGCTTCCTTTACCTTCTTCATATTAGACTATACAATAGGCCTATATCGTAATCATTGTCAAATGGCATGACCTTTCAGTACGCACACACTGTGCAGCTACAGTGAGGATTTAGGAATAGCATTTCATTACACTGGATTAGATTACAATCTTTGATCTCGGATTAAAAAGCAGACCTCATGGTTTCGAGAAGTATGCTATGTCAATTCCTCCCCCCTAACCCCCACCTTACAATCCTTACAAAATACTAAGCTTTGAAGAGTGGAAGTAAGGTCTAGCATGGCTGAATAAAAGTGCGCAGCATCTCTGAATGCTCAATATTAGCCAATGTGACCAAAGAACTCACATTATGTTGCAATTCTGCATTAACAGCATTACATGTATGTATGGCCTAGGAGAAGTACAGTGTGCAGCTAAATCATTAGGCTGCAGTAAAACGAATTGTTTCTGAAAGAATCTGATCAAATACGTGACTTTTAGCTGATACAACATGTTCAACATGGTTGCATATACTCAATAGGTAAGATTTATTTACTTTTTCGCAAAATAAATGTAACTTAAATATTACACTAAATAATTTAATATTATTTTAATTGATTTGACATAGTGCCTACAGTATAAATATCAAACATGCAGATAGTTTAAGTTGCAGTATTAATTAATAATAATACAATACTATTATATGTCTGGCTGGGGTCAGTGGCGAAGTCGGTAAGATACTCGACCGCGGATCAGTTGATGTGAGTTCAAATCCTGGGCTGGCCCGTTACTGACATCGCTTTCGAGTGAGGAAACTGACGTTAACCTTAGCTTTACCAGCTTTTTTATATGTCAAATAGTAGTAAAACTTTCTATGTTGTGTACGAAACCGTTAACTACAATTATCAATTGACAAAGTCTAAGCTGAGGAAGTCAACGGGAAGCAACCTCAGAAGACACACTTTTCCCAAGCTATGGTTTACGTAAGAACGGATTAATTCGTTGATATTTATTTGATATTTATTTGATTCATCTGTTGATATTTAGAGTATGGAGTGATATTTACGGAGTGCGAAAGCGGACTCTGAGTATTGGTATATTAGACCTGACACTGACATAACTCTAGAGAGAGAGAGAGAGAGAGAGAGAGAGAGAGAGAGAGAGAGAGAGAGAAAGAGGGAGAGAGAGAAACAAGAGAGAAATTAATACTTTTTACGTATATGGGCAAACAAGATTTCTTATAAATATCTGAAAATGAAATTTCCTTGAATTTTTCCCAATGAAAAAGCATTCATAGCATTCTGGTAATTGGCGATGACAATAGCAGATGATACAATGGGGAGGGGATATGACAAAACGGTTAGATTGTTCCCCTCGAAAGCAAGTGCCATGGGTTCAAAATCTACGTCAGTCACAAATGGATGTCCCCTAGGGCCCCTCAAGGTTAATCGGGTATAGGAACCTGCTACCAATTAGCGCTATATCAGTAGCAAATGAAACGATAAAAACGAGTAATCATGGAAAGGATAAAAACATATCGAAAACCGGCAAAGAATTCCCGAGATGCTTTAACGAATCTGATTATTTAACAAACATTGAGACGACAACCCAAATCACTTGTAAAATTAAGAATGAGAAAATCCGAAAATCACTTGTAGTAGACTATTTATGAATGGGACAAAATCCCAAACCATGGAATAAATCAGTGAAAGATTTTAATGACTCAAAATCTCATAAATCTCACTACATTTATTACGTAGTTATTGCCGCTCAGACGTTAATAACTCAACATCTCTAAAAAGAAATAGCAGAAAAGAAATTCTAGAATCAGTAAGCGCTCAGCTAGAAGGCTAAATATTTCCATGCAGCAAGAGTGATATTTAGAGCGAAACCATAGAAAACAGCTCGTTACAAGAGAGTCAACTCTGAAAATCAGTTCTTGCATTAGTGTAAAACCATCATAATATTACCCTCTCTAAGTTAGACATTCATACAGGCCTATATATATATATATATATATATATATATATATATATATATATATATAAACCTTGAACCTTGTATATATATATAATTATTATTGTATATATATATAATTATATATTATATATAATATATATTATATATATATATATATATATATATATATATATATATATATATATGTATGTATATAATGAAAATAGATATATTTTCGATAAGATATCGTTAGTGAAAAATTATGTATGGGCCACGTTATTATATGGATATGGATCTTAAAGAAGGAATATAACAGGCAATTAGAGGCATTGGAAATGTGGATGTGGAGAAGAATGGAAAGGATTAGCTTTACTCAAATGGTTACAAATGAGGAAGTTCTGGGGAGAGTTGATAAAAATGGACTGTTGATAAATGGTTTAAGAAATAAGAAGACGAGTTGTATAGGACACTTTCTAAGGGGTAAAGGCTACTAAGAGTGGTCCTAGAAGGCAGGATAGAAGGAAAGAGAAGCAGAGACAGACCAAGATTAGGAACGTTAGATGATTTAAAGATCCACTCATATGTGGACATGAAGAGGAAAGCACTAATATATAAACCGACGTCAGAAAGGGCATTCGGTTGGTGAGCCCTAGACTCCAGAAATTGCTACACTTTTTCTAATCCCGACCCTGGTTGATCTGGCATTAAGGGAAAATTTTGCTGATGATAAATTAGAAATAAACACAGGTTAGGTTTATTATTTCTTGAGAAAGAACAAAATACTAATAAGCAAACACTATTTGCCTTTTCTGTTTCGCCTAACCTCTCTACAATCCTCTCTCCTATCCTCTCTCCTATCCTCTCTTCAATCCTCTCTCCTATTCTCTCTCCTATAATCTCTCTTCAATCCTCTCTCCTATCCTCTCTCCTATCCTCTCTTCTATCCTCTCTCCTATCCTCTCTTCAATCCTCTCTTCAATCCTCTCTTCTATAATCTCTCTTCAATCCTCTCTCCTATCCTCTCTTCAATCCTCTCTATTATCCTCTCTCCTATCCTCTCTTCAATCCTCTCTCCTATTCTCTCTCCTATCCTCTCTTCAATCCTCTCTCCTATCCTCTCTCCTATCCTCTCTACAATCCTCTCTCCTATCCTCTCTCCTATCCTCCCTCTTATCCTCTCTCCTATCCTCTCTACAATCCTCTCTCCTATCGTCTCTCCTAACCTCTCTCCTATCCTCTCTCCTATCGTCGCTCCTAACCTCTCTCCTAACCTCTCTCCTATCCTTTCCCCTATCCTCTCTCCTATCCTCTCCCCTATCCTCTCGTCTATCCTCTCTCCTATCCTCTCTCCTATCCTCTCTCCTCTCCTCTCCTATTCTCTCTCCTATCGTCTCTCCTAACCTCTCTCCTATCCTCTCTCCTATCGTCGTTCCTAACCTCTCTCCTATCCTCTCCCCTATCCTCTCGCCTATCCTCTCCCCTATCCTCTCTCCTACACCTCCTGACCCTGATGATGTAACCACGCCTTGTTTCATCGTAACCTATCGTTATCGTAAAGCATCCTCAGTCGACCACTACATTTCCTTCTAGTCCGGACTGTAAATAAAAGTGTCCATCGTTTGATCGCGTCCTGCGTCTACCGCTCTTCAACTTTTTGGATATAGATGGATACTGGCAGGATGATATGATCTCTTCGACTGAATCCATATAATTTAATTGACGAACCAATGTTAGCACAACTGATCGAAAAGTATTTCTAGTTATGAAATATACTGTGAAGACAGCAGTGCATAAAATTGAATAGTCCTACTAAAATTTAGCTAGATCTTTACAGTTAGTTGAAACAAGTTAACAACATGTCTATAATATTTTGATGTTGACAGACTACTGACTTTAGAGGTAATTAAATCGCTTCGAAAATTTAATTCTTCCTTATTGATTGAATGAACCAATATGTTCAGGTCATTCAAACAAAAAGGAGGGTAAGACCAGATCAACTTTAGATAGCGATATCAGGGACGTCTGAAGCAGATTATGGACTAAAACCAGTTTCATAGAATCAAAACACAGAACATATACGTATAAATAGGTCTAATAGTAGGTATAGCAAGTGTAAGCTTGGTGTCAATGTCAAGACCATTAAATGATATTCGTTTCATTAAATGATAGCACGTTTGCGGGTAATCTTTTAACAATTTAACTGAATTCATTTATATCCACCCCTCCGGATTTACCCCAGTGATTTGTCCCAACTGCCAAACACTCATGCAAGCAACGGAAATAAGTCTAAAAGAGGTCTTCAATTTTTCTAACAGAAATTGTCAAAAAATTGTGAACAAATTTTGGGAAGGAGTAAGATATTAGTGCCCTTTTTATTTAAAGCCTATATGTTTTTTGAATAGCTTATGTGCAATTTTTAAAAATTGCATTCCTTCTCCTCTCCCAGTGAAAATTTATTAAAGGAGGCTATAGTATTCCCTATAGTTGGACATTAGAGTTTACATAACAAGAAAATCTAGACTTTTTATCCAATTTAGTTCTTTAGACCCATGCTCCCAGGAGCATGGCAATAATTCACAAATTCTTTTCCACGTTCAGTAAATCACATGCGAAATGTTGCCAATAAAGGCTCTAAGTATAATCGACTAATCAGCCAACGTTACGTTTTTCTCATGAGATATTTAATGCAGGTCCTATTGACCCTAATCGTTACTGACCCTGGTCGTTACTGACTTTGGTCGTTACTGACTCTGGTCGTTACTGACCCTGGTCGTTAATGACCCTAGTTTGTTGTTGGTCCTGGCAGTTGCATACTCTGGTTAGTTAGTTATTCTGGTATTTAATGATCCATGTTAGTTAGTTATTCTGTTATTTAATGATCCATGTTAGTTAGTTATTCTGTTATTTAATGATCCATGTTAGTTAGTTATCCTGTTATTTAATGATCCATGTTAGTTAGTTATCCTATTATTTAATGATCCATGTTAGTTAGTTATCCTGTTATTTAATGATCCATGTTAGTTAGTTATCCTGTTATTTAATGATCCATGTTAGTTAGTTATTCTGGTATTTAGTAATCCTGGTAGTTACTGATCTTGGTTACTGACACAATATGCAAAGAAGAAGTCTAAAATGGGATTGGCATAAATAGAAAATTGATACATTTCATAAGGAATAGAAAGAAGAACACGATGGGTCATGTACGGAGAAGGAATTGTTTACTAAAAGGGGTAATTGAAAGAAGAATGGGAGGAAAAAATTAGAAAATGACCAAGACTTGGGATATTGGTTGATTTGATAACTATATTCGTGGTGGGTTGATACGAAGAGAAAAGTAAAGGATAAAAATGAGAAGGATTTACATGCCATTGACCTGCAAATAGGCAGTGCGCCAGACGAGAGAGTGTCTCTAAGACCTGGTTGGTTATTTATTTTTAAAGTTAAGTCTATAAATAATCATTATTTGGTTTCATTTTCGTTTCTTAATTTATACTCGATGTCATGATGCAAAAATGAATCAATCTATCTGCATTCATTCTTTAGTCTTACTCTTTCAATTATTCATTACAAAGCAGAGAAAAGCACAGGGCTGTATTCATACAGTGCGCACTTTTTCTAATTTAAATAAAGCGTGGAGTTCAACTACCGAAATTATACTTGCTAAATACTCGTAAATGCTCATTTTTTATACAATTAGGCCATATATTTAGATGTTTGTGAAAGTACTCTAACACAGAACATATTATATAAAATACATGTACATGTATATGACATAAAGAAATGTAAATTATATAACATGAAACATTTTTGTCACAAGGATTGGAGCGTATACATTTATGCAGTTAGGTTTACTACGAGACGATCAACTGCTAGAGGCTTGAGTGCTGTGCGGTAGATTTACTAGCCGTTCATGCGGCTAATAATGTCCATGTGAACGACCTCAAACATAAATCCACTGATATTGTTCCTATCTGCTTTTTTGTCCATATATCAATGCACTGGGTGCGTTAGATGTGATATCTTTAGTGGCGTGAGCTGCAGCGGATACACGCGTGTCTTTATTACTGTAGTCATAGATTCTATAAGATATACGATTAGAGATGCCTCTATTTCTTTCTGTAGTATACTATATGAATGCTCAAGGTTTAAAATCCCACTTAAATTTCGCTTTTTGGTTCGCTAAATAGAATAATAATCGATCGATCACAAAGGTTATGTCGTAAAGCTTAGTTAGGTCATACATGTCTCTGTAGTGATTTTTAATTTATTTCCTCAGTGCTCCTGTATTCACCCATTACACCAAGCACTATTAACCATTAGTTAACTCTAGTTTACTCATTAGTTTGCCTGGAGCCAGTGGCAAAGTCGGTATGACACTCGACCGCGGATCAGTATGTGCGGGGTTCAAATCCTGGGAAAGCCCGTCACTGACTCTGCTTTGGAGGGAGAAAGCTGATGTTAACATTAGCCTTTTCTACTCCGCAGATTCCTCTAAATAACACTACAATACAGTCAATCAGATATCTCAAGTATCAATAGAAGTTGTCTATAGAATTTCTGAGTTTTCATCAAGTAAAACATAATGACATGATATTTACCATGTAAAACATTGTAATTAAAATAAAAATGTAATTATAATAATTAAGGTTTAACGTCAGCTTCCTCACACAAGGATGATGTCAGGGACATCCCCCGTCACATGTCACTACAAATCGATTCACCACAAACGATCTAAAAAACATAAAATATCTGTAAATGTCTTGGAGTAGTCTGTGATGCATGGTATCGTTTAATTTCAAGAATATATTAGCAAATTGCGAAGAAAATAAAATTGCACATTATAATTGAACTAGTTAGATTAAGACTGAGAAGTTTCTACTAAACAACATATGGAGGAAATAGCGGTTCAGAACCGCAGCAGTAGCAGATTATTTTTAGATACCCTGGAATCGCTTTCGAGCGAGAAATCAGACGTTAAATATTCGCTGTATTGTCTTGTAGTACCGAAGAAAAAATAATATTCCCAATATTATTGTATTGGGAATATTATTTTCAATATTATTATATTATTTTCCCAATATTATTATATTATTTTCCCAATATTATTATATTATTTTCCCAATATTATTATATTATTTTCCCAATATTATTATATTATTTTCCCAATATTATTATATTATTTTCCCAATATTATTATATTATTTTCAATATTATTATATTATTTTCAATATTATTATATTATTTTCCCAATATTATTATATTATATGTAAATTACATCAATTAACTGAATTGTGTCCGGTTTGCTGAAAAATTGAACTGCACGGGCCGTAAGAGGCGACAAAGCACTAAGACCCAATTAACGTCATTCGGGTATTCGGTTGGCAAGCGCCTAGGCTCTATAAATTGCTACAAAATTTCCTATGTCCGGACCCTAGTTAAACTGGCATTAAAGGGAAGATAGTGATAATTATTATTAAGGTATATCAATAATTCTCCATTCTTATCCTTTGAATATTCAAAGGATACGTTGTTTCGTCGTGCATGAATTACGATGATGAATGACGTCCCTGAAATCATCCCTAGATGAGGAAACCGACGTCAGACCTTTATTATTATTATTGGTATAATTATTATTATTATTGCTAATTCAATTAGTGGAAGGTCTAAAGGTTTCACTTCCGTTTTATCATCCAATGACGATGTTGTAGCTAGCCCAGTATCACGTATTACTATTTAAACCGATTCATCTAAAGCAATTTTCAGACACACGTGTTGAAGAGAAAAACTAAAGCACAACCGCTGAACACCGTGACTATTACGAGACACGAGTAGCGAGTGATGTAGCGGTAGCGGGGGGACAAGGAGGAAGATTCGAGAAGTAATTCTTGTCTTTATTCATTACGCCCTGACTCTTATTAACCTCACGTGCCCATCCAGCGAGTCTCTCCAATACCCTTCCTCTCTGTGACTCCTCCCTCAACTCTTCCACTCTTCCACACTTCCACTTTTCCACAGCATCTCCAAGTGGTCACCATACTGTGCCACGTGGAAGTATACAGACAACGCCTAGTTTAACGTCGGTTTTCTGTCTTGAAAAAGTGGCAACGAAGGGAAGAGCGTTGGAATTGAACTTTGAAATTGAAGAAGAACGCAATCGAGAAGAGCGTTGGAATTGAAGTAAGCAGTTTGAAATGTTATTAACATTCTACCTGTACAGTATATAGGGCTCGTCATTTCATTGATCCAAGGTACATGTTTCAAGACATTGATGCTGTCTTAGTTTGGAATATTACTGCTTATGAGGAAGTTTCTAATGATCATCATCGTTATTAGCTTAATTGTATTTGCACTACTAGTAAGCAGCGGATGTCTACAACTCTGATAAATCTAAAATACAGTATTTCAAACTTCAAACTAAAAAGTAAAAATGGAATTAAAAAACACAAAATGCATTTTATATAGATTTCTCATGAATGTTTTAAAAAACCAAAACTGAAATGAATAATGTATGGTATATATCTGTTATATATATAAATAAATATATATATATATATATATATATATATATATATATATATATATATATATATATAGTATTAATTTGCTGCCTTCTGGTGAAGTAAATATTGATATATATCGTGGATAAGTAGCCCTACGACTTTAAAATGACTCTCGTAGCACTCAGTAGGTCGCTCTTACAACTCGGGCAGAGTTCTGTTCCGATACAATCTGGACCCAACTAGGGCAGCCTAGACACTAGCGCTGTGAAAGGCAGGACCATGATGAGCACAAGAACAACACAACTTCTCTAGTCACAGAGTTTGAGAACCCTGGCACTGTCTACTGCTAGTTGTCGCTATCTAAAATTCGTTTGGCTAATGTTGAGCAATGAACGGTCTGCAAGTTTTACACAATTTCTCAGTGTTCTGACAGCAAAATGACAGGTTCAATGCTGATCTTTTAACTTACGGTCCGCTTTATTCACTGGCTGGAGCAAATGGCGACGTCGGTAAGATACTCGCCCGCGGATCAGTATGTGCGTGGTTCAAATCCTGGGCTCGCCCGTCACTGATATCGTTTTCGAGTGAGGTAATTGACGTTAACATTAGCTTTACCAGCTTTTTTAAAGAACACTTAATCAGTCAACATGATGGTCTCATTGAGTATTAATTCTAATCGTTCTTATTAACGTTAAACTTAAATTTCGTGAGCAGAGTTTTACTTGTGCAGAATGAGTGGTTGCGAATTAATTAACTCAATGGTTAATAAGTACAAACTCTTTGCAAAAATTTATCAAATATTTTTCATTGCCGCGAATTGTGTTCTATCAATCAAAGACTACCATTCAATAAGATCAATGAAATTGCGTCAAGAAAGATGTATACGATCAAGTTGCATGTATATATATCTGCCTTGAATTTAAGCAATAATTGCCCCTGCTGCATAGATAAAATTGTTGTTATTCCATCAACTTTCATGAAATATAAAGATCAACGACATAGTATATTTAGTACATTAAACTGTTCACTGCCTCCAATTTCAAATTACTAATATATATATCAGCGCATTATCGCACTACGCGATGTTTTAATTAACACGTTTATTATAAGACAACAACTACAGAGGAGACTCAAAAAGGCTTTCGGAGGAGGGAGGGTATGTAGAAATAATTTAAAACTAAATTACGGCTCGTAATTCTACTTAGATCAGATATCCCGGCCCGGATAGCTTCCTGAGAACGGATATACGCCGCGTGCTCGAGCGACCACTGTGAGGGATTGCCTGGGTCGTGTGGGTCTTAAATAGGCACATTAGTTATATAGGTCGTGTGGGTCTTAAATAGGCGCATTAGTTATATAGGTCGTGTGGGTCTTAAATAGGCGCATTAGTTATATAGATCGTGTGGGTCTAAAATATGTCGTGTGTGTCTTAAATAGGCGCATTACTTATATGGGTTGTGTGGGTCTTAAATCGACGCATTAGTTATATAGGTCGTGTGGGTCTTAAACAGGGACATTACTTATATGGGTTGTGTGGGTCTTAAATGGGCGCATTAGTTACATATGTCGTGTGGGTCTTAAATGGGCGCATTAGTTATATGGGTTGTGTGGGTCTTAAATATGTCGTGTGGGTCTTAAATATGCGCATTTTTATATGGATCGTGTGGGTCTTAAATATGTCGTGTGGGTTTTAAGGCGCATTAGTTATATAGGTCGTGTGGGTCTTAAATCGGCGCATTAGTTATATAGGTCGTGTGGGTCTTAAATAGGCGCATTAGTTATATAGGTCGTGTGGGTCTTAAATAGGCGCATTAGTTATATAGATCGTGTGGGTCTTAAATATGTCGTGTGGGTCTTAAATAGGCGCATTTGTTATATGGGTCGCGTGAGTGTTAAATAGAGACATTAACTAGATAGTGCGGGTCTTACATATTAGTTGAATAGGTCGTATGGATCTTAAATTAAGACATACAGTTATACTACGTCTGTGGGTCTTAATATATAGGTAGTATTTGTTGAGCGACTATGGAGTCGTATGATGGTTGTAGACACATAGGGACGATAATGAAAATGACTCCAATATCATCTCATCGAGTAATAGCCTGACTCAATCACATTCAATTATTAAAATAAATAAAATATCCCAGCCACGTCAAAAATCTAATTTTTTTTAAACCGGTCTCAACACAACTCCAATATCACCCATACCTACCTTTATAATATCAGCCTGTCCAAGCAAATACAACCAGATAATTTAACTTCCGAGACAATGTGGAAGATTGTACCAGACATGAAGCTTCTACAATAGGAAATTGTCAATAATCGTTTCGTGTAAATGAAAAATGTCAGTTATTATCGGCTGGAAGAAAAAGGCCAGTGTCTAAGTGTCTTTTTGTAGCGTACAAATCCCCTTCCTTTAGCATCTTACCATAGACTTCTTATATTGGATTTGTGATATTTGATTCATTTTTCATTCGTAATATTTATATACATATACTTTTAATTACGGACTACCAAAAGATCATTACAATCGGCTGAATGTCTTCCATGATTACAATACACCCTATAGATAAAAAGCGGCTATGTATACAACAAATTGCATCAGGCTATTTCTCTCAATTAGCAGCCTATCTGTTTTTTTTCGAATTAAAAATAATCGTCGCAAGATGTTGTAAATGTTTTAAAAATAAAATGAAAATTTGCTGGATATTGAAAGCAAGCAATTTTAATATTGAGCAGCTATATATATATATATATATATATATATATATATATATATATATATATATATATATATATATATATATATATATATATTATATATATATATATCATATATATGTATATATATATATGTATATATATACATGTATATTATACATATATATATATATATATATATATATATATATGTACATTATATATATATGCTTATGCAACTTAACTTGTTTTACACGCATATAAGTTTTGGAAATTATATCAAAGAAATAAGTAATACCACCTAGGCACAAGGCGATAGTTTCTTACAAGATAACATCGCATATCACTCTTGTATATGATGTGGTCTGTAAATTGTTGAGAAATGATTTTGTCCTGAGCAACCTTTCTAATGAAAAGATCCCTAAAGGTTCAATGAAGTACAAATCAAGGCAACGAGACTGGTCCATGTTCCTAGTAATGTTTGGAGTGGAATCTGGTGTTGAAAATAAACTGAGTGATAGGAGTTACCAAGAGTACGGTCATCTTGAAGTGAGAGAGAAGGATAGAGGGGGAGAGAGAGAGAGACAGAGAGATAGAGAGAATGTTAGAGAGATATAGAGGGAGAGGGAGAAAGAGAGATAGAGAGAGATAGAGAGAGATAGAGATAGAGAGATAGAGAGAGAGATAGAGAGATAGAAAGAGACGGAGGGAGAGATATAGACAGAGAGAGAGAGAGAGAGAGAGATAGGAAGATAGAGAGGGAGATAGAGAGAGAGGGAGAAATGGAGAGAGAGAAATAGAGAGAGCGAGAGAGAGCGAGAGAGAGGCAGTATAAAGAGTCGCATGAGAGGGGGAGTCTGACATACATGTACATGTGGAGATGCAGTGAGAGAGAGGGAGCTGCGGGACTGTCTATTGGACTAACAATCTACTTCCGGGAACAAACAGTGCGAATTTCAAAGAAATAGAGAGATAGAGAGAGAGAGAGAGAGAGAGAGAGAGAGAGAGAGAGTGAATTAAAGGGCTAAATATATGTATAGAAAGAAAGAGAAAAAGAGAGAAAGATAAAGAGAGACTGACAAGCCATAAATAAAAAGAAAGACAAAGAGAGAGAGAGAGAGAGAGAGACAGAGAGAGAGAGAGAGACAGAGAGAGACAGAGAGATAAAGAGATACGTTAATTTAAAGTTAATGAAAACGCCAGATGAGCAAAATGTAATAACAACTGAACAAGATTTTAAACGATACATGTACAACGCACTCCAAATAAAAGAAGAAATGTAGAGCACGTGATCTAGTTAAGCTTTCGCACGCGATTAATCAGGTTATGAAATGAATCTGCATTGAATGTATTTTCTTATTATTATATAGGAAAAGTGTTTCCTACAACTGAATACATTTTTCTGGCTTTTATAATAAGAATATGTTTCAAAACACAAAAGCTACTTTTCCTAATTTATACCAAAAAATTTCTATAGAGAATCATATTTCTAATAGACAGAGATCTAGAACAATAACATATAGATGTGCACGTTATACTTAGCTGCCTTCTTTCTTGCTTTCTAATATTACTAATTAAAATATGGTAATAAAATGCGCTAACTATTAAATAAATTACTTACAAAGAGTAGATTTTACTAGAAGAAGCTATTGTTAACTGTAATGTTCATTTCGAATGGTCTCTTAAAGAGAGTATTTGTTCATTAGGATATTGCTTAATAAAAGTATTACTTATAGTAATGATTAATAAAAGTAATACTTATAGTAATGATTAATAACAAGTCGTACTTACAGTAATGATTAACAAAAGTCGTACTTACAGTAATGATTAATAAGAGTCGTACTTACAGTAATGATTAATAAAAGTCGTACTTATAGTAATGATTAACAAAAGTACTTAAAGTTCTGCTTAGTAAAAGTAGTATTTGAATTAAGGTTATATATGTAATACTTAAAATAAGCTTACTGCTTTATAAAAGAAGTACTTAATGTAATGCTTAATAATAGAAGAAGCAGTAAGTTTACTTGATGCCTAATAAAAGCAGTACTTAAAGTAATGCTTAACACAATAATTACAAAGTTTAAGTGATGTTTAATAAAAGCAGTGCTATAGCAGCATCACGTGCTAAGAGCTGCAGCACCGGAGGCGTGCAGATTTGAATGAAGTCGTTAAAGCCTTTAGGAGGCGGACAGGGATAAAAGAGCAAACAACATCCGGCTAGGAAACACCTGCAGCTACTTGACGTCGAATACCAGGGACTGCTTAAGGACATTGCTGCGCTGTAACAAGTGGCACAGCAGCTGCGAGATGGGAAGCATTTTTAACCTTCAGCTGCTGACATATCTGATGCTTAGGCAAGTACAGTGCCAGCTGCTGAGTGGGTGACAACTGCTGTCCAGCCGCAGCTGTGGCACTGAAGAGAGCTGTGTCAGCTGTTGATGGCAGCTGCTAAGATAAGAACTGTACTAGCTGTTGTAAGCAGCTGCTAAGATAAGAACTGTACTAGCTGTTGTAAGCAGCTGCTAAGATTAAGAACTGCACTAGCTGTTGTAAGCAGCTGCTAATATTAAGAACTGCACTAGCTCTTGTAAGCAGCTGCTAACATAAAAACTGTACTAGCTCTTGTAAGCAGCTGCTAAGATAAGAACTGTACTAGCTGTTGCAAGCAGCTCTTATACGTTTAGGATGGGCATCAGCTGAAGATACAGATTTACAGATTAACAGATTTACTATAAGTATGACAGTTTGGATCTTTTGCACGATAGGCCTAATTGTGATCCAATTTTCTGAGTCTATGAAGCGGAAAATAATTTTAAGTTTTGGATTAAATATGAGCATCTTGAGTATTAATACATAAATCGTGCTGCATCAGATGTTAATGCTGAAGTCGTCATGCAGCTGTCATGAGTCAAATGCCATGCTGTAGTCATAGAGCGACACTAGCATGACAGTTGACACGCTGCAGTCCTATGACATATGTCATGCGGCATTCATGCTTCATGACGTCTACATACGATAGAAGTCATATCATGTTTGTCATGGACAGGCGCCATGTGGCAGTCGTGCTACATGCTTCCTATATACGATAGACGTCATGCGATAGTCATGCTGCATAATGTTTTCATGCGGTACACGTCATGCTGGTCATGGTGCAGTTATGGTTCAGTCATGCGGCAGTCATGCGGCAGTTATACGGCAATCATGCGTCAGTCAAGCTAGAGATGTCATACGTCAGTCAAGCGGCATGATGTCATGCGTCAGGCAGTCAAGCTGATCATGCGACAGATGTCATGCGACATGATGTCAAGCGTCAGTCATGCGGCATGATGTCATGCGGCATGATGTCTACATGCGGACCTAGCAGGCGTCAGATATGGCGTGAGACATCAAGCGGATGTCATCAATAAAATCTGAACCGGTGGCGTTATTACGATCTGTGCTGAGCATCATTTCGAGTTATCTCTCCCCAATTCTCTCTCTTCTACAGAGTCGTCCACTAATAAGATACTCGACCCTTGTCGCTTCTACCGCTGATCAGAGGTAGTATTTGATCCGATGTCAGCCGTGTCATGGAAAATGTAAAAGTAATATCTTAAATAAATGCATCTTAGTATTTTCAAATATTTTATTTCAATTATAGTGGTCGAAACTTGCTTAATGCATTTATAAATACATGATTAAATCATATTAGTATTATGGTTGCTTAATGTTTTGAAAAAGAGTATGCCCAAGGTGCATGCTAGGTGTGGAGGAAGGGAAGAGAAGAAGGGAAATCCCAGAGTAAGGTGGCTGGATAAGTTAGAATGGGCAACTAACTGGTCGGTTCTCTCTGCTCTCAAAGACCAACCACTTGATAGAGTGAAGTGGAAGAGTTTCGTCAACATAATCACCAGTGGTTGGGAACGACTATAATGGTACACGATGGCAAGACGATCAGGCTTCTAGCAGAAGTGATACGAGCGGGGTTAGAATCCATGACATTCAATTTATCATGAAAGTTTGCTCCCAACTCGGCTCTACAAATTACAACTAAATCATAACAAAAAATTAAATTATTAATCAACCCGTTTTCCATAACATTTCAGGTTAGTTTCTATCGTCATCCAGAGAGAGCGTAAATTGCTGCGAGGCTGTAAATGCTCTCGGGCTCTCAGTCTGTATATCTTTAGATTATGCTTTTCTTATGAGCACTAAACAGATTCCGAGAGGATTTTCTAAGAAAATTCTGCCAAGGACTGTTTTCCTATACACCGCACGTTAACGTCGACAATTTAGTTTCATAAATGTTCTTTTACCGCCATAAATGACAAAATATCTACTCAGACACAACCGGGTGATTTTTTCATGATACGTTTGGGCTGCGAAAAATGCGTAGAAGCGTAGTCAATATATTTCATCTTGGAGAGGTAACAATGTCTGAGATTGTGGACTAACATGTGCTAGGGGCACACTACAAACTTTACTTGTGTGGTTGTTACTAATTATGACTCAAATTCAAATTCAAGCAATATAGTTAATCGAGTTGTTCGTGATTTACGCTTTAAAGCTTCTACTTTGCTTCTTCACATAAAATGTTAACCATATATTGAGAATAGCATTTACCTGCTTCTAGTGTTGGTCCAAATCGTAATTCACTGGCTACATGTCACTCTTTAGAGAGCACTCTTGTATTCCATCATAATAAATACACTCTCCATAAAGGCTTTTTAAGTTCACTAATAACCAGCAGTAAAGAGCAGCAGTACAGAGCAGCAGTACAGAGCGGTAGTACAGAACAGTAGAATAGAGAAGCAGTATAGAGCAGCAGTACAGAGCAGCAGTACAGAGCAGCAGTACAGAGCAGCAGTACAGAGCAGTAGTACAGAGCAGGAGTACAGAGCAGTAGTACAGAGCAGCAGTACAGAGCAGCAGTACAGAGCAGTAGTACAGAGCAGGAGTACAGAGCAGTAGTACAGAGCAGTAGTACAGAACAGTAGAATAGGGCAGCTGAACAGAGCTTTAGTGATCATAAGCGGACATAGGTTGCAGATATACATAATAAAAGGAAGAATGCAAGGAAAAAGCATTATGGAAAACTAATAATTATTCTAGAGAAATTGTCAACATGTTCTGATATTGAGACGAAGATATAACTGCGGAATGAATTGATTGGGAGAGGACTATAGACTATGGACCTGCCGTTAGACAGTATAATTAAATAGACCACTAGCAAGCATAAACATCAAATATTACCAAAAATACTAAAAATAGAGATTCTAATGTTTTATTAAACGAGCTCAAGTGACAAACATTCAATTGAGTTGTGCCTGAGGATTGGAATTAACAAGAGTTATCAGCTTTCAATGAAGTTGGGTTGGAGTTATGAAATAGGCAGGAGTGATAAAATTATTATCAACGATGCCGCGTAGGAGGCCTTACAAAATTAACACAAAGTGATAGACCTTCACTTATATACATGTACACTTTTACAAACTTTTATATATACTTTTATAGACTTCGCGTTTATCTGAGAGTGATATCTCGGACAATCAATGGGATGGTTATACTGAAAATGGCCTAAATTGCCTTACGGTTTAAACATGTGGTATTAAAAGTGATAGATATCAACATAGTTGATCATTTCACTGTAATATGTGTCTTTTTTACCTTAGAAACAATTGTGTCGTATATCTGAGACATTCTCGCATCGAGTGATAAACGTTCAATGAAATTGCGTTGGAGGAATAATACAGGCACAAAGTGATAAACGTTCAATCAGGCGTGTTCTAACCCTTACCTCAATATATTATCTCGAATAGACCACAAAAGTATATGCAGCTTTGAGTTTCTTAGATGCCCAACACTGTCCCTACTTTTACAATACTGTGATTTCCGACAAATTATTTTAAATCCAGATATCAATTTTAAATGTAGTAAATTATTTTCTTGGATAAATGACAATGCATCGAACCTTATCACTTCTAGTTTAGTTGATCAGTTTCTCAGCTTGAAATCTTGTAGAACTCCTAAAGGCCTACAAACAATGGCTGGAGCCAGTGGTGAAGTCGATAATATACTCGACCGCGGATCAGTATATACGGGGTTCAAATCCTGGTCTTTCCCGTCACTGACATCGCTTTCTAGTGGGTAAACTGACGTTAACCTTAGCTTTTTTTAGCTTCATAAAGAGATATTATCAGAGACGGTTTTAGTGGGATTCGAACTCATTCTTAACAAACCAGCGGGCTACCATCCCGGTCAACCATCGGCACAGGGTAAGCTGTGAGAATCGTACACGATATCATCATGAGAGGATGAACGGATGTTATGACTCATGCTATTAATTAATTTTGATGTTACTATGCCGGTTGGATGACCAACGCATTTACATGCTTGTGCAATCACAATTATACAAATATCGGACGTTATTCCTTCGGTACAGTAACAGAAATTAAAATTAACAAGTATTTTTAAACTTACATTTAGTGATTGGTTCACCTAGTGTCATAAGGACACTATATATTTCGTTGCAGATAGATTTGACTAAGCCTAAACCTAAATGTAAGCAAACCTGTCAATTGAAATAAAAATAAAAATATTCTAGAGCTACTTATTCATGCCATTGCCCTTAATTCAGATATAAACACGGTTTTTAAATCATGCACACAGCGGTTAATGCGGTTAGGCTTGTACGTGTCATTGCCTTTAAATGTAGATATTAACGCTGTTATTAAATCACACAGCTGGTAACTTTGTTAGCTGAGAAGTCTAAACAACATTTCTCTGGAATCTTTTCTCGAGTCAAAAGCAAGTCACAAGCCCGTTGATTATGCAGTTCTGATTTACGGCTTATTTGGGTAGGACTCTCGAAATGCTTCTTCTATATGTAGATAGAGAAGAAAAATTCAGCGTGTCCTACCAAATAACCAGTGAGTGGGCATCGCGAGGTCTCTGTCTGTCTTTCTGCCTCTCTTTTTGTATGTCTGTCTGTCTGTCTATCTCTCTCTCGCTCTCTCTCTCTCTCTCTCTCTCTCTTACTGCATTCATTACTAAAATATAGGCGAATATTTCTCTGCTATATTAGTCGACGAAATAATTCATAATTATTTTATATTTTCGTTAGATATGCAAAATTTGTGATTTAAGAAAATCTATCGTTGATATTAAACATAAAATTATTTAGAAATATGTCATTTGTTACAATAGTTGATGTAGCTACACTGTAACTTACATGTATATTTATTAGTATTTTATTATTTATACTTACACAATTAAGTATGTTTGTATTTTCTGTTATTGTGATAAACAAATAAAGTTTAAATTATTAAAAAATCTAAATTGTGTTGTTGTTGCATGACTTACACCGTTTATTATATGATTTATTGCTCGGATATTTATTGCCACAAACTTAAACGAATGGATAAAAGAAAGTCTATTCGTATCCCGACCTTGGTTAAATTGGGATTTAAGGGAAGGTGATGATGATGTTGATTGCTCGGATATGGTATTCCATAGAGAGTAAAAAAGTTGTCAGAGAGAGATAGATAGATAGATAGATAGATAGATAGATAGATAGATAGATAGATAGATAGATAGATAGATAGATAGATAGATAGATAGATAGATAGATAGATGGATGATAGATAGATAGATAGATAGATAGATAGATAGATAGATAGATAGATAGATAGATAGATAGATAGATTAGATAGATAGATAGATAGATAGATAGATAGATAGATAGATAGATAGATAGATAGATAGATAGATAGATAGATAGATAGATAGCTAGATAGATAGATAGATAGATAGATAGATAGATAGATAGATAGATAGATAGATAGATAGATAGATAGATAGATAGATAGATAGATAGGACAGATAGGACAGATAGACAGATAGATAGAGAGAGGGAAAGAGTTGAAAAATTGATCTGTCAATTCCCAGAAGCATATGAAATCATAATAATAGACAAAGTAGAAAAACACTTGCATATAAATAAATAAAGTTATAAGGAGAGAGAGGGCTCTGTAGAGGAAGATAGAGAATGAGGTAGAGATATACAGCAGGACTAGGAAAGCAAACATAATGTCTTCCACACTCTACCTTGAGGAGAGCATGGGATGGGTTAATGGACTGTTACTGTTAGGGTTCACACTGCAGATCAGCAATCAGGCGTGGAACAACCTAACAAATGATTTCTTTTAGAGGGATTATTCGGCTGTTCACAGGGATACTAAAAATTATATTTGATCGATTTTTACCGGAAATTTTCCAGTGGAAAATTCTATAAAATATTTTATCAAGTAAAAATGGAAGGAATAAAAATTTGATTTACAAAGTTAAAATTATGTGCTTAACAATTTATCGAAAATGGCGTATTGACAAAATGTTATCACTCAGTTGACTCTCGCAGTGCGAATAGATCACAATAGCATAAACTGCACATCTAAACCTTATCACCTTACATGTTCAATGTGTAGCCTAAATTGTGCATTGACTTTACGTACATCCTACTGAATCTACTAATCTGCAGTATACGTGTAACCTGTACGCGCATGATATTAACTAAGTACTGTGTTTTTTAAATACCCTTATTATATTTACGTTACTATTGTAATACCCTTATTATTTTAATACCCTTATTACTATTGACGTCCCTGACATCATCATTGGAAGAGGAAGCGGACGTTAAACCAATATTATTATTATTATTATTATTATTATTATTATTATTATTACAACGAAGGCGTATCGAGCTAATCGATGCTCTTACAGTACTTGACCAGCAGCCAATGTCCCTAACGTAGCGAAATTTTGTTTGAGAATCTTTATTAACGGAAGAATTATAGATTTACTTCATATTGAGACCCAGCTACTCAATTAAGGGGAAAGAATACCAAGCTTTCTGGTTGTTAGTTACTTTCTATTATACCACGTTAAGTTTGGTCACCTAGGACATTAAAATATTGCTCGCTAATTAATCCAATAACGAATGCTTTCTGGTAGCCTTTCAAAGACTTGTTTGTCAAACATGGGCAGCTTCACAGACTATTTTGTTACAGAATCATATAGTTGATGAAGGTCAGTGGTGTGACGGCTGCTGCAGTGCTTATTTAACGACTAGGCTCCTGAGATTTCAATATCCACGTGTTCATGTATTTGAACTGTCGTAAACTGGATTCGCTGCTACACCAAATCACAATATACTGGGGATATATAATTTGCAATAGCTCCTGTAATTAAATTTTTATCTCCATTGAGAAATTAATGTTGATTTCATAGCTCTTTAATATGTTCATATTAAATATCTTTTGCACTCTAGTATCTTGTCAATTGACAGGTGCATATTCATACTTAGAGACAGCTTTCATGCTTCTAAGAAAAGCACTCTATAGATCAACTAGTTAAAAGGCTATCCTTATCTTACGTAGTCGATTTCTTTGGAAAAAATATGACATTTCAGTGCTTTTTTGCTTTATCGCCTCCTACGACACTCGCAATTACGGTTGATCTATTCTTCTGGGTCCCGAACACATAATAATGTAATGAATGCTATCTAGAATACGACTGAATGAGACTCCACTCTTGCGCATTCTTGAGCACGACTCCTAGCTGTATCAACGAAAGTAAGCAGCGACTGGCTTTACGCTCTCCCTATTGCTTCTCTTGGGCTTTTTTAGACAATGAGACAACTCGAGTGGCAGTGAGCTACCGTTTAGGGGCGAAAACTTACGAGCCTCATATGAGCCCCTGCGGTCATGAAGTCGATGCGTTAGGTCTCCACGGCCTCTCCTGCAAACGCAGTTCAGGTAGAATGTCTCGCCATCACAATTTAAATGACTTAATATGGAGAGCACTTTCAAGAGCAGGCATCCCTTCCTCGAAGGAACCTAGCGGGTTGTACAGGTCAGATGGCAAAAGCGCTCGGACAGCATAACTTTAGTGCCTTGGTGCAATGGTAAATGTGCCGTATGAGATGTCACGATCATTAACACTATGGCAAATTCCTATCTGAGTACTACTTCATGCCGGTGAAGCTGCTGAACTTGCCGCCTCTAAGAAATTGATAAGTACCGCGATCTGTCCTTAGGGTACGAAGTTGTTCCGGTGGCCATTGAAACTATGGGCCTCATGATTCCCGAAGGAGTTGACTTCATCAATGGCATAGGAAAGCTAATTGCAGAGCGCACCGGCGATAAGCGAGAGACCTCTTTTCTTTGGCAAAGGCTTTCCATCCCTTTGTAAAGATTTAATGTAGTCTGCTTCAGCAATTCTTTTCAGCAATAATGACTGCTTGTCAGAAGCAACTAACGCAGATGGAAAAATTGACGATAATAATCGCAAACAAATAATTTCTACAGTTGAAGGGATTCAGTTTTGAGATAAACTTCAGCATTGCGATAAACCTAATGCGGTTATCAGTGAGGCTACTAAAGAATTTAATATCAGCAGTTGAAGTTTACAGAAAAAATTAGAGTTTATAATACTTTTTTATTTAATATCACTGGAATAAAACAAACTTCAAGAACTATAACAACTATATATATATATATATATATATATATATATATATATATATATATATATATATATATATATATATATATATATATACATATATATATATACAGGCTGCGCATTAAAAAAATATCCCCCTAGCACAATTACGATAGCTTAGCCAGTTATTGATATTTCGCCTTGAAATTTTAGGTTCTCTTTCGGAGGACTTTATCTACAAGCTGACCAAATTTAGTATAAAAAAAGTTAAAGGAACCTGAGTTATCCAAGTTTTGCGAAAAAATTGATTTTTTTCATTTAACACGCAACGTAAAACGTCAATTAGAATCAATTCCTTTTTGAAAATGTGCTGACCCTGAAAAAGGCCGTTAAATGATGACGACTCTGATATTGTGCTACAACGTGTGCTCGAAATGAACGCCCTGGGCTTTAATGCCGGCCAGAAGTCTTTTCTTACAGATAAAATTGCACTGTCAATGGACTGCTTTGGTAGGTCTTTCCAGATCTCTTGAAGAACAGCCTTTAATTCCAATGTGTTTCTGGGTTTGGGCTTGAAAGCACGATACTTTTCCAACATGGTTCCCCAGACAAAAAAATCAAGTGGATTAAAATCTGGAGAATTAGGAGGCCAATCATCCATTTTTATGAAATCTGGCCTGAATTGTACAAGAAAGTATAACGCAAGACGTAAAGTGTGAGCCGGCGCGCCGTCCTGTTGAAAAATTAAATCATTTGGCTGGTTGGAGTCTTCAATCAGTTCCGGCAGAAGAGTGTTAGTGTAATAACAATGTACCACAATATCAGAGGCGTCATCATCTAACGGCCATTTTCAGGGCTAGCACATTTTCAAAAAGGAATTGATTCTAAGTAACGTTTTACGTTTCAAGGCGAAATATCAATAATTGACTAAGCTATCGTAAATGTGCTAGGGGATATTTTTTAATGCGCAGCCTGTATATATATATATATATATATATATATATATATATATATATATACTATTTTATTTTCCTTTTAGAGCCAATAGAATACTTATGATTGGCCTATATTCTAGTTCAAGAAAATTTCACGCAACTTGTTTTGAAATCAATGTTTAACTTGATTGGAGCTCAGGAAGTAGAATTAGGGAGATCAAGATCGTCGCCTAACCCATTCTGATGAGCCCTCCTATACAGTACTTAGCGGTCACAATATGGCGTGACTTTAGGAGCTTATTTCAAAAGTTTGTCTGCAATTTGAAGAAATCGTCAAAGTTATGTGAACTACTTACATAGAGTGTTTTATGATAAAAAATACTGAGCGTAAACGAAGAAATAAAAAACGTGCAACCATATGTACGTAGGTTATAGACATGTACGTATAATAACCCGTGAACTTAACACCTAGTTTAGGCTCGCAAATCTTACATCATTCCGCTCCTTGAACAGAAATAGTCTTGGGGTATAATCCATACACCACTATGGTCGTTTCACTTTATGAGATATATTTCTATTCGAAATTGTTCTAAGAAGTTCTATCAAAAGTAATTCCAGGACAGTTAACACTTTCGTATGACTAAAGACTAAAAGCGTTAAATATTATTACACGTAAAAGTAATCTACTTCATTTTGAAATCATATTTATTCATTTATTTATCACACCAATCATTGAAAAAACAGCAAGCAGAGCATACAGAAATAAGCAACATAGAAAAGATTGAGTGAACGGAAAAAACAGGCCATAGAGGCACTTACATATTCTCTAAGTAGATCAGTAAAAGTAGTAAATTAAAGGAAAAATGCTCAATTAAACTAATTAAAAAATAATATTCTCTTATAAGAAGCTGAAATGGATTCCTTGACGGACACTCAAATAGCCATTGGTTTAGAGTTCTTTACTAAGAAAGTGCGCAGGTAAGTGCATGGTTTAGGGTATAGTGTAGGGTATCTATATGCGTGTGTGTACCCGAATATATACGCATAATATATACACTTTATGTCAGTTTGACTGAATTTGAATTACTTAAAAGCGATAACAAGTTTTTGTACCTGTGTAATATATATTCGGGACACATGTCCGTGTTTCAAGGCCTTTGTTCATCCGATTTAACTTTCTCTGTGTATGTGTATGTTTGCAGATTGGCTGGAGAGAAATAAACTTGGTTCTTCTTCTGAAGCTTAATAGTGTATAACTGCACATTTAAATGCAGTTATATTTAATATTTTTGCAATAATGAATATTTTAAATCCAGAAATAGAAATACATGGCCTATATTATAAAATTGTAAAACTACAATATCTACATTGAAGATACAGAGTACATTAATCCAACATTTTTTGCAAATGCCCACTCAATCGTAAAATATAATTACTGAATTGCAGATATGCATAAGACCATCATGGATTTAGGTGGGCGGAATCATTAGAAGACTTAGATTTTGAGATAAATATAATCCTTTGTGATCTTATTAAGCTGTTTTCGGGATTCTAGCAATAACTTCATTTCTCTAAGAATTAATTCAGTTACCGGCTAATTTAAGTGCCAATATTACACAGTGTTTCACTTGTTTTTAACCAAACCACAAAAAGTAACCTATATCGGCCTATATAGGTTGCTACTGGAATTCAAAAAAGAAAGTTGAATGGAAGGGAAAAGAGGCAGGAGCAGGCCGAGATTAGGTATGTTAGACGATTTAAAGACCCACTCATATGTGGAAATGAAGAGGAAAACAGAAGACAGAGAAGAGTGGAGGCGTCATATACTATGGACCTGCCAGTAGGTAGTGCACTACCCGGACTCACTAGTTTTGCTTTAGATTTATTTGACACTATAATTGTATAACATAAGAACTGCACAGGGCTATCAGGCTCTCGTTGATGTTTTCAAATAAAAAGCTAAATAAATAAATAAATATCTCATCACAGCGATTTACAACTACTGTGACACTACTGTGTTTATATGATAAAGTATAGTGATAAAGCATCTAGAAACTGTTACATGGGTGGAAAGTAGCATACGTTTAATAAAGTTTTCAAAAATAGTGTCCATTCTTTTGTTCAATATTTATTATATTAGATCTATTCTCATTTTCTCTGATGCGTTGTGAGTGAAATTATGTATATTTATATATATATATATATATATATATTATATATATATATATATATCTATATATATATATATATATAATGTATATATACATGTATATGCATAATTATATGTATATATATATACATGTGTATATATATATATATATATATATATATATATATATATATATATATGTACAGGCTATATATATATAGTACAAATGCATTCTATGGCTTTATACACTATACATATATATACAATGAACAAGTAACATGTATATACACTGTGAGTAAAAAGAAAACATGTGCGCAGTCTCTCGCTCATAACTTTGGTATTAGTGAACAGATTTTTAACTTCTTGCATGGGTATAATCAGGATAACATTTGCTATAAAATAACGTTAAGTGACTCTGTTAATTACATGTATTATTTTTGCGTTGAAGCAGTGCTTGAAAATGTGCTCGACTGAAAATATTCAATTTAAGTGAATCAATCGCCACAGAATGCTCAGTTCTTATTCTCTTCGGTCGTCCACTGCCCTTCTTTCTATCGGTGCTCCCAGTCCGGTGTAGTTTCTTTATTAAGCAATCTTGCCCTCCCAGCGTCCCGTTTTTGTTGGAAATTCGGCAATCAACCAATGTGCGCCATAACCTTTTGAGAGGTGCAGGTTTTGTATGAGCGCTTTATCTTCATTAGTAAACACCATTTTTAAATGTCAACAAAAACAGACTTTGTCTGTTGATTTAACAGACTGTTAAACACTAACAGACTTTGTCTGTTAAATTAAACCGAAAGTGTCACAAAAACTTGATTTAAGATTAACACTTTTCCTCTTCTTTATAATTCTGAAAATATTTTCAAAATCGATTCACAAGTGCCAAAATTGTGGACGAACTACTGCGCACATGTTTTTTTATGACTCACAGTGTATATACATATATATTGACGTACATGTAGGCCAATATATAAATACATATATGCGAGTATTTACATGGATCTATACAATACTGAATACAGTATATAATGAAAAAACATAGATGTAGGCCTACATTGTATTTAATTTAAATATACATCATCATATAACCTTCCCTTGAATCCCAGTTTAAGTACGGTCGGGATACATATAGACTGCCTCAAATCCTCTCTGTCCTTCATCATATCATTCCCATATTTGAGACCTTTCCATTCGTTTAAAATTTTTTAGCAATTTCTGGAGCCTAGGCGCTCACCAACCGAATGCCCTTTCTGACGTTGGTATGGATCTTAGTGCTTTAGTCGCCTTCTACGACACGTGCTGTCACCGGTTGGTCAATTCTTCAAGCAACCAGGACACAACACGGGGAAAATATTTTAAATATACAGCATAATATTATAGTGTAACCCTTTGTATGTAAGCACTGTTTCAAACGAGAATCATTGCAAATTAAAGGGACCTTCAGTCGCAGAGACATTGGAATTGTAAAGTTAGTTACTTTGACTCACGTTGGAAACGATCCTATTGAAAAGATAATGAAGTTAAAACGACGAGACCAGCCGATGAAAATATTTGAAGTACATACTAAAGACGGAAAGGGACAAGGAGAGAGAGAGAGAGAGAGAGAGAGAGAGAAAGAGAGAGAAAAAGAGAGAGAAAGAGAGAAATATCGATGTCCTTTTGTGTAATCGTAAATTTAAAAAATGAGATATTAATTATTGTTTAATTATATATCATAATTAATTTCATCGTAATGTCATGAGAATGCGGAAGTCACCCCTTTTATAATGATTATATTTTTCAATTTTTATATTTTGTATTTTTATGGAGGAAGTTTGTGGCGATGTTGTTTAAGACTTACGCTGAGACAATTATGGAGGAAGTCATGAAAGATATGGAAGAAGGAATAAAAGTAGGAGGAAATTTGTGACAAGATATACGATTTGCAGTTTGTCAAAGAATGGTAGTGGGAAACGATAATGGACTGCAGAAAATAAAGGATAGCCTAAATGATACGGCGTTAAAATACGGAATGCAGATTAACATAAAAGGACAAAAGTGACGAAAGTGTCCCAGAAAGAGTTTAAGTAAATATTATAATAACTGGTACGAGATTGGAACAGGTAGGGAGTTTCAAATATTTACGTCATACTATCAAAATGAAATGAAATTTAATCCTTAATCGTGAAAGATTAATGATGAATTGTGAAATGTCAGAAGTGTAGGCCTAATAATGATAAATTTCAGCAGTCTATTTCTATACATCGATGAGAATTTAATTCATTGAAATTGTTATTTCTTTCAAGAGTGTTAAGAGGCTATATTGCCTCTTGGCACTGACTATAATATTTAAAATATCAACTATTATTTATTTTGAATCTGACCAATACAGATCATGTTAAATACACTCTTACAGTAGTGACCAATTTAATATTGCACCATTTGCATATACATATAATATGCCCATATCATGAAGTCATTATTCAAGTGTCGGGAATTCAATCTGAAAATATCTTAGTCTACCAAGACTACTAAGAGTCTACTAAGACTATTAAGAGTCTACTAAGACTATTAAGAGTCCACTAAGACTATTAAGAGTCTACTAAGACTATTAAGAGTCTACTAAGACTATTAAGAGTCTACCAAGACTATTAAGAGTCTACCAAGACTATTAGTAGTCTATCAATGTCCTTAAGAGTGTACCAAGACATTCAAGAGCCTACTAATATTATCAAGGATCTACCAGGGCTATTGCATGTACGAGTCTACCACGGCATCCAAGAGTCTATGGATAATATTAGGAGTCCATCATGTCTGTCATTGTTTATTTAAGGCTCGTATTTAAGATTAAATCTAACTTGTGGTTCGTGGAGTGAGTGATCATTAGTGAGCTAATAGAGTAAAATAGATTTCTTTGTACCTGAGATGACGCGGAAACGGGAGTCAAATTTATTTAGTGATTGATTTTAGAATATTATCTTAAGGATCTTTTGAACAAAGTATGATCTTTGTAGTCTTCGTTCCTCTAGTAAAAACCTTCTCACTGTACCAAACTTTAAATCTGCCATGGGCAGACGCTCCTTCATGTTTTCTGCTCCGACAATATGGAACTCTCTGCCACAAGATCGAAGATCTTGTAATTGTATTGGTACTTTCCTTGGCAAGCTAAAAACCCATCTCTTTCCGCCATAGGTCTAAATTTTGGCCCGCTTGCCTTGGATCTTGGACTTGCACTGTTTTGATTTCGCTTTCTCTTGTGGTCTCTGTGTACTCTGTCGTCATCGTGTGATGCTTTGACGCCGATTTGTTTAGAGTCCGCAAGGGACGTCCCTGACATTGCCTTATGGCGAGGAACCGGACGCTAAATTTTTATTGATTGATTGATTGATGTAGAATTAAGCAAGCATTTAGAGTTTAATGTTCGAATCATTGAGTTGGCAGAGATTCGAATTCATGACCTCTGAGTCCCAAGACGTTTTGCATATTATAATGGTACACATGTGCATGCGGCCTGCAATATATCGTTGTATTTCTTAGAAGTTCTCGTTGTGAATTTATGGAATTTTCCATAATATTTTAAGTACATATTTAAAGTACATCATAATTATAAAAACATAATTCCTTGCTGGCGTTTGTCGCCGGCTATGATAAATTGCGACCGACATAATTAATCCAATTCACAGAGAAAACGAAAGACGCAACTCAGAATATTGTTTTACAAAATTCATTTTAAATCTGGAAACTTACACGCAAACGTTAACAATTTGCGAATCCAATTTGTGAATTTGGCAAATTCGCGAAAACATCATTATCATCTAAATTGTTTTGTCAAGTTGAACGTCTTAAATTTATTGACCGAGTGCAAGAAGCAGCTAACCACTAGCTAATCACTGCTTTACATTGCAACCCTGTGTCGTGTCAGAAATACGAGAGTAGACCGACCGTTCACCGAGGCTGTCAGTAGAGACGATTTAGTAGGTATTTGGTTTATTTCTATTTTTAAACTGATTTTCTTGATTTTGGAATTTGCACCTTTTTTGGACTTTCTTTTTGCTCGCCGGCTTGATTTTGTCTCAATGGTGCTCGATACTATCATTGATGACTGTAGCATTCAAATTGTTGTTATATTATATGTTATGTTATTACAGTCCTTTTCCAGTTAATATGAATGTAATGTGATTCTATCGTACGATTTTAAAATATGCAAAAAGGGGTAGTGTTTTGTAAAAATACTTGCATTAAATATAATTAATGTTTAGTACAAAATTACATTAATTTCGTAACGGTAATGAGTGTTTCGCAAGGCCTTTACGTATATTGCGATTAACTTTTTGATCGTTTGAGTTCCAAAACGATCTTCTTTTGATTTTTTTATTTTATTTTATATGTTAATTTAAATTTTTTTAAATTTTATTTTTAGTACTTATTGTTTGAGATAGGAAACTGCGACTGAGAATAGACGAGAATAACGAATCTTCGACTCAGCACATCAGACATTTTACGCCTTGATTTTACATCCAATGAACCTAGCCACCATTTATACCTTTATATAGCCAAGACACAGCCCATTTTAATTGCTGTTAAAACTAAAAGAGTCAAAGACAATATTGCTGTTACTCTTTTAAATGGATAATACTTCCCAAAGTATTTGAGACTTCTTACTCCTATAGCGAAATTCAACGCCGACATCGATACACTACGGCATCTCTGACAACAGCCGTGAAAACTAAGGAGCGCGAAAAGTTTTCTAGTTTAATATATTGTATTGTTCAGTATTTAGAGAGTTCTTAGGCTGCATCGTCATTCATCAATGGCATAATCTTCGAGTGAAGAAACGGGCGTAAATTCTTCAATATCAGATAATACCTTGACACAGCCTATCCATGTGTTTATGTATGTACGTATGTCTGAATGAATTGCTATATGTATTCATACGCATACACTCTTCAGAAGTCTTTGTTTGAATCACATTGGACTTTGCTTTCCAATTAGCAATTCCATAGCAGTTGAAGACCTATTTTTCCATCTCTCTTTTCCACCCAGTGTCCATTGGTTACGCCCAGCAAGTAAACCTCCACTTCTTTAATTCCCTTCGTCTTTGTATTGTTCTTCCGGATTTGAAATTTGCACCACTTTGGACCTTCATTTTGCTCACCGACTTAGATTTGTCTCAATAGTGATCAATGTTGTCCTGGACGACAGTAGCACTCTAATTGTTGTTATGTTATGTAGAGAGTTTTGCTCCACACCTCCATAATTCATCTTGTCACACTAATGTCCACGCCACGTCACACAGGCCGAGTGACATCCTGCGAGGTGGGGACTTTAGGGAAGGCGGGGGGGGGGGTAAAAGATGGGGAGTCCTGAGTATGGAAAGGGAAGTCCAAGGTGGGGAGTATCCGCTAAACACTGTGGAAAGTCTTTAATGTTGATTGACTCATAAATCAAAAGAAGCAATGTCAAATTCATTTTAGAAACTACAAATGAATCCCAAGATCATATAATAATAGATAGGAAAAACTAGAGAGAAAAAAGATTTTACTACTGTCTCTCTAAACTAATTCATTGCAAAACGCGCATATTCATAATTTTCTATTATAAGTCTGCATTCATCCGCATTTTCGAGCCTTATATTAACCAATAGGTTGTTTCTATGACAGAGGCTATAACTTTGTAGCTATAGGAAAATGTTGTAAAATTTAAACATTTACAATTCAAATAGACAAATGATTCAAAAATGCCTGAAGTTCAATCCATAAATTGCTTAAATGAAAATATTCTTTTAAGTAATTCACTAAATTATAATTAGACAAGCAACATGTACTAAATTATCGACATCTAAAAACATCACAACGTTTTATTCACAAGGCGTGTATCACATAAGCAACAAATGTAGAATTCGTCAAGGAAGACAGAATATCTTAAGCTGGTAAGGCTAATGTTAACGTCAGTTTCCTCACACGAAAGCGATGTCAGTGACGGGAGTGCCCAGGTTTTGAACCCCGCACATACTGAGCCGCGGTCGAGTAGCTTACCGACATCGCCACTAGCTCCAGCCACATCGCCACTGGCTCAGTACTACATGTACATCGCCACTAGCTCCAGCCACATCGCATTCAAGATATATCATTAAAATCTAATAGTTCTAGTTTGAGAACTATTCCGAAAGAAAATTCTTAAAGAGTCACTCAAAAAGATTTATTGAAAAAGTTGCTCTTTGGCTTGGCTAAATTGATACCGTAATAAGGCCTTAGAGATTTGTTAGTCATATAGTCCTATATTTTACTTCAACTTTTATTTTGTTATATGAATGAGAAATATAATAAAGTTCTGATAAACATATTTTAAGCTAACTGTTACTGTTTAACATCTTTATATTCTGGCAAAGTTAAACTGAGCCGACTGGCTCAGTTTAACTTTGCCAGAATA